>JAHQIW010000882.1:0-148221 GCA_019055375.1 Parelaphostrongylus tenuis | reverse complement strand
AACAAAGCCAGTAAAAAAATCAAAAGAAAAAGCTGAAAAACAAACTTTTCCTACTTCTTCCAATCAAATTCTTTTATATCTTCTTTCTAAACAACAGGTAATCACAATCAAACAGCAAAGCTCTCGACATTGATCTTTGATGTATGAGTCAAACACCCAGCTTTATGAAGCGTCGCAGAAGCATAATTAGTTAACGTAACGATCCAAGGTGATATAACGACGTAATAAATTAGTATTTCTGAGATAATTAAGGTACTACTATGTTGACTAGTGAGAACGTAAGGTATGGTTAATTTTAGGATGTGGAAACGAACATGCGAGCACTTTATTGTAAAGTATCAATAGATACTGCGTCAAATGAATCAACACGAATTTCATAATGCGAACAGGCTAGTGTGATTTTTCACAACTCAATTTTGCTTCTTCGTTTTCACCGCTTCATCACTCGGAAATCTCGAGTATTAAACAAAGATACGAGCTCATCTTTCTACTTGCTGACAATGGAGTGAAATTCAAAAATTCATGTCATAGGTCTCGAATGGTCATATCATTTTAACATTATGTTTAACATGCAAAAAAAAAGTCAAAGAGGGTGATAGAAACGAAGCCGTGTCTTCCAAATTGTCTACATAATAGAGACAATAGTTACAAGTATTGGTTCTTTTCCGTTAGACGGCAAGCGATAAAGAAACGATACCTTTCGCTGGGCAAGAACTTTTCGTAGAAATGTTAAGAGTCATTCAAAAGCTTAAATCTCTGACAAGTTCCGCAAGTGGCCGTTTTTTGATGACCACCTTTTATAACGCTATAAAATTCAAAATAAAATCGTGTTATACATGGGCTCCGCAATTCCACTGTTACTTTGCTGGAAGCACGAAAAGCATATCATCGTGTAGAGAAAATCTTGTAGCATCAGAGTCATGCGCTTCATCTGGAGCTTGTTCCGAACTGTAGAAAAAATTTCTAATCGAATAACGAAAGTCGCACTTCACATTTGACGCGCCAACGCATTTCGATCCATCGATTGCGGAATACCACATCAAATCTTTGGCCAGCAGACACCCATACCGCACGCTGGCCGATAAACGAGCGCGCCGAAGATGTGAAACTCTTTTTTGTTCTTTCTATTGCACTGTATTAGAACGGTATTTCCGGAAAATAAGCGCAGTGTCAGAATCGCTGAATCTTACGCTGTCGAATGATTACTATAGTCTAAAGGAAAGTGCAACACAAAAATTTTCTTTCCGCTGGAGCGTTACTATGAGACATTTTCAAAAATCGGCCACGTACGGCACTTACCAGAGATTCAAATTTCTAATGATCACTAACACTCTTATTAGAAGTTCTTACCCAGTTAGTAGAGACGTCTTTTCGTGCCGTATCGTCTAACGGAAATATACCAAATGTTTGATAATCACTCACAAGAAAAATTGCTACCCATGCGAATCCTATGTTGTCAAATGAGACTGAGCCTTGAAATGGATTCCGTTGCATCACCTGAAAATAAATTCAACTTTATTTCAAGGGTCTGTACTTTAATTCACACCTGATATGGGTAAAAATATCAAGTGTGACCTCACCTGCTTCATGGAATCTGCCTAGAAGTGTCACGTTAATGTTAAACATAATTTCCAAAGAATTTCAATACTATTCACGCTACCACGTATATGTCAGATTAAAAGAGAAAATTACTGTTCTAAATCCCTACCTGGCACTCATTGTAGTAGATATTCCAGTTAATACACGCTTTATCGCTAACTTTGTCATGTTCTTCTATAGTCAAATTGCACCTAAACACGTGCTTCATTAAAGTGAGCTCTCATAAAGAACGCTGACTCGCCTCGGACGAGGCTTTTTACGCTCGATTGGAGTGCAACATCAGTGTGCTCCTGTTTCTGTGCATATATTCTCTAGGACCCGAGAAAAGTTGGACCTACTAGATTTTTTGAGGCAGTTGTTCGACTCTTTAGTTCCCAAAAAGTCAATCTTGAAGATTGTTTAACCATGCCGTTCGAAAAGTGTCAATTAAGTGAAATATTCCACGATACACAGCGTCTTCAAAGCATAACAGAGAATTCTAGTTTCTAACATCTACTAAATTTTAGGGTAACTAGAGCAGATAAAGAGTTAATAAGTGATTAGACCTAGAGAAGAGGTTTTATCTATTGCCCTTGGTGTACACAGTAAATTTACAAATCATTCCTCCACTTCTAAAAGTGTTTAGAATCAAAAATTATACAGAATTAAGAGCAAATTTTGAAATTTCCAGAACTCAGACATAGGTGTGGTAGCAGCAAGCACCAATTACATTTTGAGGAGATTTAACACGCATTGTTCGACGAGACGTCAGCTCAGTCGCTAGGTGGCCTAAGGTTGAGCCTCAGAGACAAGGAGTAAAAGCAGCCCGCTCCCTAAGTTGAGAAAAACTAGGACTCCTTCTACCTCGCAGTAAACGATCCGTGGCTCCTAACAATTTTGTTCAAAGTAGCAAAATTTCATTCAAATGGTTTATCGCCTTATCGTGGCTGAAATATGTCCCTGTTATCGGACTGCGACGCACAATGGGAGGTTCAACCCCCTAGCAGGGACACCTATGCTGAGGAGTTCGACGTTTCCACTTGGAAATTCCAGCCAAGAGTAAATTGTTCTAGGAATGACGGCCGTCTGGCTAGCTACTAGCCTCAACGTGGTGATTTCCCTCTGATTCATACAATCCGGCGATTGCTTTAACGTGGTGACGACCTGAGAAAGCTCTGCTTAGGAACTCCAGAGAACAAAACAGCTGAACCAGCACATATCGATGTGCTGGGCTTTGCACAATTCGTAAAGACGCACCGCCCAGGTATTCAAGTAGGGAATAAAATTCACCGTAAACGGAGAAATGCAGTTTAGAGAAAGAGGCTAAAATTCAGATCCAAGACGTTTTTAGCTAGCTTGATTTACTTACTTTACTCCATCTAAAGTATAAGGTGGAAGATTAGAGCAAGTGTGCAACCCGTTTGCATCTGCATGGCTACATATGTACTCTAAAGAGGTATCCTCTGGTATATAAAACCTGAATGAAAAAAATAATGGAATTGATTGAATGCAAAACTGTGTGATGACTGAAAAGAAAAGCTTCAATCGTTATTAAGGTTACCTGGTTTAATTTCACATTGTTGAATAGTGCACTCTGATTTTCTGACACGGTTCTTGGTAAATTGATCACACATCGATTTCTGAACAAACGAAGGAAATATAAAGGAACAAAATGACACATTTTTCAAGCTTTAAAAATTGCATTCAAAGTTAAGAGAACGAAAAACAATCTCACCGTAAAAGACCCGCCCAAAGTTGAACACCAACTATGCCAAAAATGAAAAATACAAAGAAACACAACAGCAACACGTTTCCCAACATAGGCAAAGTATCCAGGAGAAGGTTTACTGAATCAGATAATAAACGGTTTATGCTGGAACTATAGTTACGTATAATTGACTGTTTTACAGTGCTCTGCGTCACTTGTAAGCCGTTGTGAAATCTGGTGATTGTAAGAATATTTTTCCCACCTGCTTATACTATCACTTTACAAAAAACGCTAAAGAAACTATTACGAATTACGGAGAGATAATTTAAGCCAATTCTGTGGATCGAAAGTACACTGCACATATTGAAAATTGATTTTTTGAAAGATAAGCCGGGAAGAACTTGATTCTTTATCAAAATTTAAGCTTGGATAGTACATAATACATGGATCATACACTGTCTATCAAAATGAGCTTGATACTTTATTTGCCGCCACAATGATGGCATAGATGAGAACAAAATGTTAAAAGAGAACAGAAAATACAGAACTCAAAATGTTGCGCGAAAGGTTCCGATCTAAATGAACAAAAACGAAACGTTCCTTCATATGACACAAGATCGCAATAAACCCACGTAAAGAGTGCATATGGTGCAGTGGTTAGAGGTGCTCTGCGCTGCATAGAAGGTCGATGCTTTGATCTCGCTCTCATAGCTCAAGCCATCCATTCCTAGGATTCGGTAAATTGGTACGGACTGGTCTCAGACTTATCTGGGAGGATAGGCGGCACTAACTCGGTACAATGGTAAGCCACCGCGAGTCCAGAGTAAAGGTGTATGCATTCAATCACCTTGAACAAAGTTAAAAATTGAAGACGAATGCATGTCGCATCCCTCAGGGATTGATCAACTCCGAGAGCTTTAACCTTTATGACATAGCAAGCAAAACTAGAAAATTTCCCATTTTATGCCTTGGCTTTTGCAGTTCAGATGGAGAGAATATGTAATATTGTCAAGAGTGGATATTTTTTCATGCATTCAATCACCACAAGCGAAGCTAAATATTGAAGACAAATGCATGTCGTATCCTCAGGGACTGATCAACGCCGACAGCTTTGGTTTTTTATGGATATTTTACTCCATACACTTTATTGATCCGTCTTCACACCGCTTCTTTCACTGTGCGGTATCATTCAATTCGTTTTTTCTTGAGCGTCGTAGAGTCGAGTCTGCTAGAAATCTCGAGAATAGCCTTGCTATGGCTTTTCATAGAGCATTGTCATTGACTGCCGGAGAAAGTTGGAGATGGAGCTCGGCTCCACGCGCGTCGCCATGAGCATCACAACCACTTGGCCACGGCGCCCCCCGAGTATGGATAGTACAGATAGAATAAAATTAGTATAGTAAACATGAAAAGTAGAGTTTAGTGATGATAGAGTATGGATAAAGTAAAATAAATATGGTAAACGTAAAGTGTAGAGTTTCGTCTACAGTAGCGATGTGAGTGGCAACAATAACGAATAACTAAACACTACTTCTATTATTGATAGCCTAACATAAGGTTGGAGTTAAACTTTATTTGGCCAATGCAATGGTTTTCGTGGTGGCGTCGACTCGGATTTCCTAGATGGTTAGCGCCACCTGGATAGTCGAGATTTGATTGATAGAGTTTCGTATGGTACTCCAACCCACAAAATCCAGTTCTACTCAACGTGAACATCCGCCTTACGAAGATGATTGACTTCGGGCAACCGACTAGGATTAATTTGGTTATGAAGGACCAAGGATGCGAGACTTCAGCCGAATGAAGTGTGATGTCAACCTCGTGCAAACCTATCATTGATAAAAGCAAAAATTTAGCGAGGTTAAATGATGGTCGGTTCATAATAATGCATGAAAACTTGCCGAGAATTCTCATCGATGGTATGCGATTCACTGCTCGGAGAGGTTCTTAACACTCGCACAGTTCTAATCGCAGTAAGATTAATGTTACCACCAAGATACTCTTGCAGCAGAAACTCTGCAATCCTAAATATAAAAAAAATTTTATTTTATAGATGCAATACTGTTGCGTGATGAGCAAAATCTTGGACGTCGGACGAGATTCGAACATTTCACCCTTCCCGAATGCACGCACTAACCATTGCATTACACGCGCTCGTATCTGTCAATGTGATGGTTCCAATGACGACATCAGCTTGCCAGGCAAAACCGTTGATGGTTTGTTACTGACAGATCGATACAATTGTGTTGCAGAGAAAGTGATGGCAGAATCAGCTATGGTAGTGCAATGGTTAGCACGTCCCCCGCCCTTCAAAGGGTTAAATGCGGGTTCGAATCCCGTGGACGTCCAAAGTTCTGCACATCACTCAACATTATGGGCATATATCAGAAAACATCACATTTATCATATAGCTTTTCTGTTACGGGGTGGGGATATTTGAAAGGTCTTCTTTTGTTAGACATAGACTCTTCATTGGGTTATTAGTAATCGTTCAAAAGCTTAAATCTTGAAGAGATCAGAAATCTACTTGCTTTTATAATGGCTTTTTTAGAGCGCCAAAGCATTACAATCAAAATCATGATTTACACGTGTTACGCGTTACTGCGCATTTTTTGGCAGGACAAAGCTCTTCTTTTAGAGCTCTTCTTTTAGACTGCTAGTAATCATTCAATAGTGCGAACCTCAAGAGATCCGAAAAGTGTTTGCTTTTTAGCAAGGTTTTTTTTGCAGCGTTGCATGCAAAAAAAAGTGTTTGTTTTACACTTGCGTATTTCTCGGAAAACAGAACTCTTCTCAAACTATAGGTAACCACTCAATACTGTATGTTCCGGAAATTTTAACACTGCTCTTTTTTTGAAAGACCGTTTTATGCTTCGATAAGTGAAAAAAAATTGAGCTTCAAACGTTCTGCCATTGCTTGTCGGCTGATATGTGAATGTTGTGTATCGATAGACCGTGGAGTGCGATTTTCGTTCTTGGATTTAGAATTTTTCTTTACTTTGACAAGACATCGAAATTCTCGGTCTATTTATTGGGCAAGATGAAGCAAAAATAAATAGCCTAAGCCCTAGAACGATAGAACAAATCTTCTTCTACATTTACAATACAAGAAACCCCATAATCTCTATGAAGAGGATAAAAATCTTCAAATAAACAAAAATCCACAGAAGAAAGCGTGACGGATTTAAACACAAATCTACTTTCACTTCTATAACTCCGTAAAAAGGCTTCTTAGAAATTGAGCAAATTTTTGGAATTTCTGAAGTTTGCTCGAACGATTACTAGCAGTCCAAGAAAAAGAGCTTTGCCTTGCCAAAGATACGTGCGATACGCGCAACTTGTGTAAAATACAGAGATTAGCAAAAGATGAGAAAGGGTAACTGCCCGAATGACGAGATCGCAAGATTGAAAACACGTGTATCGGGCTCTATAAGTCAGCCCTCCTTTAACAGACCACTGACATGAGTGGCTCAAAAATGATTGTAAGGCATATTGAATTTTGAGCTGTGGTCTTGGGAAAACACTCGAAATGAAAGTTGTGTGAAACACAATTTCATTTTCCATACTACGGCGCTGAAAGAAGGCATTGATGAAAAAAGTACATTTTTGATTCTCACGAAATATGACTTTTTGATTGCTACTTAGAGTCTAGTAAAAAGTTTTTGCCCCCACCCAAAGAAGTCCCTTCAAATATCTCTGCGCTATAACAGAAGAGAATCATTGTATATATTGTATTATGTTAGCATTTGAACAAAAAGCATTTTCGACTCCGTTCCTACTACAAGAGAAAATATCAATAAATTTTGGTTTATCGCCTCGTAATAGTTTACCGCATCATCGTAGTGAGAGAATGTTCTAAGTGGCCATGTGCTATGAACTCTGATTGATCGTTTTTGTTCAGGGTCATCAAAGCTTAGAATAAGTCCATTGATTCTATTACATAGCACAGTGAATAAATCTAGTGTGTTGAAAAACTGCCATTTTGACGATAAACATTCACACTTTCATAGTCACTTTTAGTTGTCACCGCCTTCAAGACTACGGAAGAAAGTATGTTTTTTCTGAATGGAGCAATCAATCCAACAGATATTGTAATGGGACCCTTGTGAATACTTGCAATTCATAAAGACAGGCTATTGACTTTTTTCAGTGTGCAGATAGTGGGAATCATAAATTGCGATGCTCTTTCAGTATGTATCTTATTATTCTAGGCATAAATATTTGACAAAAAACCAGCCCCATCCTAATTTTAGACATAACTGCACAAATTCAGAAGTTCGATTTTCTATGACCTCGGCATTTGATTGGCATAGATAAATCATAAAGCTGAAAGAGAAAGCATAATCTTGATTAGCTGACGCGAGGTTGGTAGTAGTAGCAGCAGCAGTAGTTGGGCGCCGAACCACTACTGCCTATTACTATTGCTGTTATTAACCGAACTACTACTGTTATTACTATTACCAATCTCGCGTCAGCTACTCAGAATAAGTCTTTACGATTCGAGTACACCAACTGTAAAAGTTTTCACGGTTGTCAGACAGATCTTGATGGGCAGAACTGTTATTTTAGCCATCATGCTCATGAGAACATCGTAACACATTTGCGATGACTTTGCTTTTTCAATAATTGTTATTGATTTTTTGAGAATTGGGGCAATCAAGAATTGCTTGACAAGCTTACAAATAGAAAAAACTTTGCACTATCACATTAAAGAAACCTATCGCTTTTTACGGGATCGTTCTAATCTTAATGTATTCAAATTTATAGCTAGAGATGACGGCAAAACATCTAATGAAGTTTCAGCAAGATAAAGCACGACATCCACTAACATCATAACGCACTTATGTGTGCTAGTGTGCCCGCCTGGAAACAGCTATGCTCTTAACCAAAGGATATCCAAAATACGACCCTAGGCGGAACGAAACACCGAAGCGTGTAAAACGAAAAATCTGTCGTATCACCTCACAATATAACGCGCTTCGCTTCGGTGCCAAGTATTTGGAGACTCCTAGACTTTCATTTCGACTAGTAGGTTAGCTGTAAAGATATTCGTTAAGGAAAGTATACGCGTGTGTATTCAAATCATTGCATTTCGCCGTAAGCTGTAAAATATTCTAGTCAAATTTTCAAAAGATGAAACTATTGAATAATAGCGAAACAGTGAAGAATATTTGTCAACTTCAAGTGCATAATCTTTCAAAATTACTAAAATCACACACCCGGCTATCACAATGAAGAAATCGAGCCGATTCACGTGTCTGACAGGTAAGCGGCTGGTCCAGTAAAACCGAGGGCAACAATTTTATGACCTGATCGACAGAAGAGTAAAAACTTGTGATATAGAGTACGATGATATAATAAACGAGCGGAAACGAACCATCTCCGCAAAAAAATACGCGAATATAGCATGATCAATCAAGGCGAGTATATTACACCGATATGTAGAGCAATCCGGGCCGTCATCACAAGGCCGATACATTCCTGTAAGCACAAATTCTTTACTATAAACGCATACATGAGTGAATTAACGTAGAATATTCTGTTACAGTAAGCTTTGATCAGTGACGCTAAATAAAGGAACACTTATTCATACCTAACGTAATACAATTTATGAGGATGACAAACATTGTGACCCTGTCAAACCACGGACTCATCACTAACGTTAGAGCCCATGATCGTGGTGGCCGAGTTTGTTTCAAACAATGAAGGGCTGGTTCAGCAAATCTGGAATAAAGAGAAAAATTACCTGGAGAACATCCTCAACAAATGTGTATCAAATACAAACTAGCGCCTAAGCGATTGCCTTATCTGGCTTCATGGAATATCAAGAGGTAGGCCTTGTAGAAACAACATTTCAGCATCGTTTTACATTTAGTCAACCTTCTAATATGGCAAGAATTAAACAAAATGAGCGCCTTTACTATTAGTACAACTCGTTGGCTACTGAAGCTGCTATACATATTATCAAAAATATTTGGGATGCCTTATGGCGACTTCATTTAACATTTAACTTGAGAGCATACAAGGAAGAAAATCAGAAGACATGAAAAGCATCAAAAGGTTAAAAAGGATAAAGCTCTCGGCGTTGATCAATTCTTGGAAGATGCGCCACGCATTCGACCTCAATTTCCAACTTTGTTTGAGGTGAATGATTGAAAATTTAGCCTTTACAGTGACTCGCGGTGGCGTCCGGTTGAACCGAATCAGTGCTACTTTTACTCCCAGACAAGTCTGAAGCCAGTCTGGTCCTAATTAATCGATCCCGAAGTGATGGATGGCTTGGTGAGCCATGAGCGCATGATCGAACAGTCGACTTGTGTGCGACGCAGGGCACCTCTAACCACTGAGCCATATCAGTCTTAGAAAAACGTTGGAAAACATTAATTACAAAAACAAACACGACTCCTGAGTTGTTGAATATATAATTCTTTTAACGACAGTAGGATGCCGTGTGAAATATAGCCACAAGGATGCTGAAATATGAGCAAAACGTGGAACCTGAGGTGGCTTTGAATCCGCGATTACCCTCTCTTTTTGTTGTGATGTCAATAAACGGCTTCAGCTCAACTGGGATTATGCCGATTTGTGCTCCCGAAGCCAAGCTCGCTGACGGCTGATTGCTGACAGCCACCGAATAGGTTTAAAAGACGTTTGAGAGAAAGGAAGTGCAGCACTCCAATGGTGTAGTGGAAAACTTAGTAAGCCCTCGAATAGGGGATCATAAGTTTGAAGGCATGAATATATTTGTGTCGCGTGTTAGAGGTTTCCTACTAATTTTTTTTTGTAAAAAACGTACTGTTTATTTGCTATAAAGAGAAAGCTTTACCCTGGATAAGGCAGATCGTCCAAATCATCTATGTATACTTCTTCTTTCCATTCCACCTGTTTGTCACTTCGTGAGGTAGATAGCTCAGTAGAAGGCCCCTGCTAAATAACAAAATACCACGACAGTTTGTGACGAAAAAAGACATTAGGCTGTATAGTAGTCTTGCTTCTCCAACCTTTGCTATCCATTTGTAGATCACACATAAAAACCAAAATGAGGTCTTCAAAACAGTTGAATATAAAAGTATTGGTAAAATGAAATATCTACACCCAATAATTTTAGCTAGAGAGGTTTCTGGTAGCAAAACCGCAATATGCTGTGAAAAATCCACACCCCATTGAGGTTTCGTTTGCTGAGGAAAAAAATGAACACTTGTAATACCAAGCCCAGATAAGAGTAAATAAATGCCTCAAAAAACAACAAATAGTCATAGCTCGAGAGGGCTGACAACGTGAAGAGGCCCTACACGACTTTCGAGATTTCGATGAAATAAACCTCTTTTTAATTCCCAATTAGTTTCCCAATTAGCGATCCACTAGTCAAATGATAATTATGCTGTTGTCAACTCAACATTTCGTTGTTCACGAAGATGAGCTCAAAAGTCGTATCAAGTTGTACCCATAATAAGACTTTCATCGAAATTTCAAATATTTTTAGGATAATACTTTTGAGTGATAAGTGTATACGTAATTTCCAGTCCTCTAAACATTCGCGTAGCAGTGTTGCAAACTTACAAGGTTTGGAGGGAAGGGAGGGAAGGGGCTATAGTGGCACACGGTTCAAGTGTAACAGTAGAATGCTAAGAAATACTATTTGAGGTTAAGACAAGTTGCGGTTAGTTCAGCCATTGCGGATCTTGGCACTTCTCTTGATTGTTTCGTTGTCTCCCAACGTTCTGTGTAGGTAGCCTCGCGACAATGTTCCTAACACGATCGCAATGACTACTGCCGCTGGTCTGTTTAGGTGAGCTTGCTGAAGAAGGTATTAAATGGAAGGGTTTTAGTCATAAATTTCGATCACCTCTTAAAACTCAACCACAGGTCACATCAAAACGAATACTGTGAGCTCTTTGAGTGAGGTAAACGACTCTCAACAATCAACAAACGATAACAAGAGCACTTGACGAGTTCTACAAATAACAGCGACTTCGAAAAGTATAACTAAAGTCGTTCGGTCAAAGATTAATTTTATGATTATAATGAAAGCTACTCAAACAAACAACATATTCGCAGACTGACTATCTATTAACCTCAGCACTGATCGAATAATTCATTTTTTTTTTGCTAAAAATCTCGAAGTTGCTATTAATAGCATTATTGGTTACAATAGTTATTCAACACAATAGTAGGACAATAGTCGACGGTTCGGCAGTATCGCCATCTTCAAGGCCTAGAATGGTCGAGTTTCGCAATCTACTCGGGCAATACTTTCGTAACCCACCAAAAATAAACGTGATAAACAAGATTATGTGCTCTTACAATAAGCAGTTTCTTTTTGAATACTCATCGTTAGTTGTTTATGAGCCTTTCAGTTATTCGTTGGAGAGAAGCCGCACGGAGTTTTGTGTATGATAGGATATTTTGTTCAATAAAATCTATCACAAGCATCCTCGAATCTGCTTATCAAGATTACACTGAATAATTCAGACAACATATGTGAACAAATTATGCAATTATTGAGCTGCACATGTCAGTGCTCCGGAGATCCTTCGTTCAGATTCCCAATGAAATTCAACAATATCAAGTTCTGCATCGGTAAATTCTATAATTAAGTAGAGCAAGTTTTGCAGAGATTGTCACCCATGTATATCAAATGATTTCATAATTCCGTCTACCCTAGAGCAATTAATCACCTTCTAATAACGGATAACTGTTTTATGTCGCATTGAAGAAATAGCACAAGCGCGTCAATTTGCTAACCTAAAGCTCTATGAATTTTGAAGCACATTTTTGCCTGCAATGATTTACGTTAACCCATGGCTTATTTCAGTATTCGAGAGAATTCAGAAAAGAGGAAAGTTGGCGAAAGTAATGGTCGCTCCCAATTGTTAACTAGCATATCTCACTTCAAGCGAAACCTTATTAGTGGATATGAAAATCAAGAAAATCTGTCATCTTTGTCTGAAAGGGAGAAGTCATTTTGCTTCACCAAGCCAAAATTTTGATTCTCTGAAGCCCTTGGCACCTACTTCCTCCACTTTTTCGAGCCAGGGCTCGCATTACGATTACGAAAGTAACTGAACAACGAGAATTCGTTGAACTGAACAAATGGTATATCTATTTTATGACTTATATTTGAAGTTGCGCCGCTCAAATCGAAATTTTCAAGATCAGCTTCGAAAAAACCAGCGTCGGGTGTTGTGTTGAGGAGTCTTTTGAGAAAGCGCTAGATTAAGAATTCCCAACCTTTACTACTTCCGAGACGGTTTCCTTCGAATCGCCTACTGATCCAATAGCCTGCAAATGAATCATATCATCCTAGAAACTGCGCCCCAGAAAAGTCAATATACAATAAACTCAAAAAAGACAAATTTTCTCACTTCTAAGTCATCGAATCGTTTTCTGCATTGAGACGCACGGCGAGTTGCAAGAACATTTGATGTACGACGACCAAGAACTGATCTATAATAATTTCTTCCAAATTATATGAGTCACCACTTATTTCGTCCACACTAGAGGCTTAGCAAATAAGTATGCATACGACAAGAATTTTAGAAAAAAAACAGTTGTGATACCTTACTTCTGTCAAGAAATTGCCGAGATGATGGTTGTTATCATTGTGTGACTGACTGTGTAGCACATTTATTCAAATAGAAGAAAGCTTCAGTCGAAAGCAGAAACAAAAAACAACGAGCGAGAGCTTTCCAAAAGCCATTCGTCGCTGCGTCTAGGGGATGTGACTCCGTTGACTTATGTGTTCATTTGTTAACGATTTTATGACATACGATTGGGCTGTTTACGGAAAATGAAAAGTGACATGAGTGAAAGCGGAAATTTACCTATATATATATATATATATATATATATATATATATATATATATAATATATGCCTACACGTGCACACAAATATGACGTATTTCTATATATGTATATATATATATATATATTTTTATTTATTTATACATGCATATGTAATTTTTGACGATACGTATCCTTTGAGTTGAGGCCAGATAACGGCCACTCACCTCGAACCTCCTGCATATTTGGAAAGAGACTGAAAGCTACGGAGCTCCGGAACTGGCTGTTGGAGCATCTAAAATAACTTCTAGAGGAAGATTACTGAAAATTCGTGAAACATTTACCGTTGCGTGACTGGATCAAAATATGAGTGCATCAAGCAACGACGTAGATTCTCATTGACGACTGACTATCCGCTTTTCCAGGCTACAGCGCTAAAATTACACCGCCACTCATACATAAAGTTACTTGACAAATACACAATGAACGAGTCATTCGAACGATTGACTGTTATATAGCTATGGGTAAACGTATAAGTAGAGGATTGATGTTTTCTATTTTAGAATGTTTTAGAATGTCATTGATGGTATAGCGACCGGATTGAGAAGCTTTCATATAAATACCATCCGAAAAACCGACTCAATTTAAGTTTTTTTTTGATATTTTTTGAAAGAAATCACGTATTTTCAATGAATGCGCTGTGTTGCCGCAAGTGGACGAGAAAATCGATGCCAATGAGTAAATGGATTATGCATGAATAGTAGGTAATTGAATAATATTTCATGAATAATTTGTTATAATGACGTTAAGAGCGGAACGAAAAGTTAGGCGAAGAGGTGCACTGGAATACTTTCAATGGATGAAAAATTTCAGCAAATAATACGAAAATCTATACTGAACACGAAAAGCTGAAGGTGTTAGCATGACGATCTCGGCAGAAAATGAAAACATGGGAAGTCGAACGTGCATAAGGAAAAGTCTGAGTAATATTGTGTGATACTAAATCGAAGAAGACAATAATGGGTCTGCATTCAAATCCACCTATGGGGCCCTCACTAGGCTACTGAATGAATTTCCTCGAAGCCCTTTTTCTCCGGCATCCATTAGCTTGACAATTTTATTTCCAAGTACATTTAACGAAAGAAAAACTATACAGAGAAGTATACGACGTGTTTTTTATACTAGACTCGAGATTTAATAGTTTTCTCCGAATTTACATTTATAAGTTGCCTCCCCAAAAATATATTTTAGGTAGTATTTCACTCGAAACAATTTAGATCGTTGTAAGAGAAAAAAAAGGATCAAGAATGAAAAATGAAAACTACGTCAGTTTTTGTTTCTTACCACCCCATAAATTTTGAACGTTCGCCTTCTTCTAGAAACTTGTGTGATTGAAGAAAGCTCCCATAATACCCCCAATTGTTTATCGTGTGCATAAAGATGCCATTCTGAGATGTCAATATGAGATAATATTCATGTTAGTGAAAAGTACAATAGAATAATTGCACAAACTTTTAGGCTACAATGTAATAATACAAATAGCTTTGAAACATTTGGATGGCGAATCCGATTGAGAAATCACAAAATTACGAACGTACTATGAAATTTCCTCAATCTGATACACATTGCCTATTTGAAGACATTAAGAAACATACACAGAAGCACACTAGCCTGCTGATCTAATAGTAGATTGAATTTAGGAAAATCTATAAAGAATTTCGACTCTTATTTTCATTTGAAGAGCTCAGTTTGCTCACAAATATAGAATCGTCCGTAATATTGAACATGTAAAGTTAACTAGAACCCTAATGAAATAAGCATCACGAACTAGGAAAGCCTTAGTATTAATATTTTTGTGGTGTTCTCAAGGTCATTAAAAACAACCCTATTGAATGATTAGTCAAAAGCTGAATTACTTCGAATCCGTGTGCACCTGAAAGCGCACCAAGGTGTGCATTCTGCTTTTGAACAATTCTGAATAATATGATGAGTTTATGAAATAGAAATTCGAGGCACATGATTTCCATTTCAAATGAGATTTGCAAAGTCTACGTTCAAAGGTCACGTTTCGCCATGGCAGTGTTCACGAGGGCTTTTCGAATAATAAAAAAACCTATGTAAGAGTAAGCAATCACTACAACGACTTCTTCCCATCAACGTTTTCAATCGTGATTAAACATAAGCAAAAGCTCCATTTAGTTCTGAATACCCATCAGTGTCGTAAAGTCATGGAATCGTCGTTGTTAACGTGTGTTGCTAGGTATAGTACTGCAATCTGTTGGAATGCAGTGTGCGGTATTTTAAGGATACGAGTCTTATTGCGATCCACAAAAGTAGGCTATAGCATTCCCTGGTCTTCACCACAAACAATGTTACGTGTCTCTCGGGATTCTAAGAGAAAAAGTCTTCCAAGTCAGCAAGAAAAGTTACATGTGGAACATGCTATATTGCAGCACGATTCGCCGTGGGAATGTGCTACTTGAGTGTTATACATGTAGGATGAACACCTGGAAGATTTCACCATAGTATAACAACGCTTTCTCTACTCGGCACGGAAAAGCTTAATCTGTAGTAATAAATCAAACTAGCCAAAAATGGAATTGCAAGACGAACCACGTAACCGCATTATTGTCTGGAAAATGAAGCAAGCTGGAGTTCTGAAAGGTATGATAGTTTTCTTAAGGACCAAGCTAATATCACGCGGTTGATAATAAACATAGCCCAATAAAGTTCATTAGCAATCTCCCAATATTAGCTTAATAACATGAAAATCATTACTGACTAGTATTGCTAGTGTTGAAGGATCCGAAATATATATCATATAGACTACGTCGTTTTTCGCAGAGTCAAGAGACCTATTTATAAAGTGGTCCGATTACTGGCCACCGCAAGCCATAGCATGAAATGCAAAGATGATGCGAGCTTACAAGAAAAATCGAACAAATTGATAGCATAATAAGGTAGAACTACAGAGCTTTATAAAAACAACATGGAAACTGGTACAGTAAGCGATGAAATTGACGGCGCGAAAATTTGGGTTAGTGTTTGTGACGCATCAAAATTCCGTTCGATAAGAAAAAAAAATTCTACTAGAAAAGAAAGTGCTTCAAGTAAAGAAACTTTCAAAAACCTTTGTCGTCGAACGAAAATACGGTTCACCCATAATGTACGGCACGTACACTATAGTTTACATTAGTTTACATAGATGTGGTAACCACAGTCCTTTGAAACCATATTTGAGTACTTGGAGCTCTTTCTCCACTTTTATGAGCTGAACAGTTAGAACGATGATTCCAAGAGACCAATTCGTTGCGTTGAATCTGACTACTGATTACCAAATGAATACTGATTTCAATGCGACGCTGTGATTGGTTCGGACGTTAAGGGTTAAAATTGCTTTAGAGAATTCGAGATTCTCATAGTAGAGATGTGGTATACTAGGAAAATGTCACTGTAAGATAATTTCTTCCTCATTCTTCAAGTTATGGTGGAGTTAGTGAAGAGTACTAAGATGAAATACTGCTGATTAATGAAATCGAAAATGAAGCTCATTACATAAATAATATGAACGTAGTGATGAACATAGCTGGCAGTGGGAGATCGATGGCAAGTGAATCCAAGGTAACACGAAAGGGTTGCTGCGGAATGAGCAAAAAAGACGACTACACCCACGTCTTTGAAAGGAATGCAGCAAGCACTTCTGGCTAGCATAACCATCGAGATGCTAAATGATTTTTTGCCGGCTGACCAGAAAAACTTAAGCTTTCAACTTTGTCAAACTCTGCCAATTCATTTTTCCTAACAAAGTCCACTGGACGTCTCACTATATGCAGATTTGCTCAAACTGGTAGTAAATGTTTAGAATATCTTTTCATGACCAGCCAATCGCAGTGTGCATGGCCAAAAATCAAAATGTATCATTAGCGCAGATTTTGAAATACGCCATGAAATCAGTGTTTATTTAGTGATCAGTAATCAGTAAAGTCGCGAGGAAGTAATTTCTCGAGACAGTCCTCTAGTTGATCGGCTCACAAAATTATGGAAAGGCTAAAGAAGGTTTGTGGATCTTTAAAAAATGATTTGAAAAGCCGTGTGTACAGTCTGCACCCTCGTTACGAAACGTGTAGGTGCACATGTACCGAAACGTGTACACATGATGGCGAAAGGATTAAGAACATAATACAAGTCGATAACATTTCAATAACATTAAATTCACATTGGTAGCTATAGTGTTCTTAGCCATGGACAAAAAAAACGAAAGGGAAGAAAAAATGCCAAGATGTGACAGAAATCAAGCAAGTCGGTGTAGTGTTAACTTTATAAATTATCACGAAACGATCAGTTCTGAACAGATTTTCATCTTCAACTAAAGCAAAATGGAAAGATTGGAAGATAATGAACCCAGCTAGGCCTATTCAGAAAAGAACAGTTCTTCAGAAAGAATCGAATCGAGAGATAGATAAAAGCCCTGAAATTAGAAAACTGTTTTACAAAATCTTAGAAATGATTTGAATCGATAAACTAATGTGTTCCAAAATTGGTAGACAATTACGTCTATCATTAAATTCTGAGCAATATAATGTAATAACTCTTCTCACTATTATTTGGAGCACTGGTGAAAACGAACTGAAAATAGCTCATGAGGACGCGCGAATGAAACGTCATTGAGAGAAAACAATTAAGAACATATTCTGGAGTGAGTGAATGAAAGGAAAACTCTGAACGTTCTTCGACTTCTCAGACTAACATCAAGAAGGCTCCGATGGGAACTCCATTTGAAAAAGTGAGTAAAATGAGATCCCATGGAATTGGAAAAACAGATTCGGTGATAATTTCAATTTGTATAAAACAAAATAATTCGATTCATGTGTGAAAAGCTCTCTGTTAAAAAACCTATGAAGCTTTGCAATGTTCTGCGTCTGATCGCAAAAATCGAGGAACCCCATGGGAACTATTTTTCATTTGGTGATAAAAAAATGTAACAGTGGTAAGGTTTGTAATTGATTATCTCAAGGATACACTCAACATGATTAAACTTTAGCCGAAATAACATAGCAGTCTGGATTTCATTTGTTTCTTTCTGGATATCCTTCTAATAGTGACTCTTTGATGCGTAATAGTCTCTGTGAAGTAAACATCAAAAGAAACCGATAACTCAAGGGTTAACAATTGCACTAAGGTCGTACCTATGACGAAAATATAGAAATTTATTGAATGGCGATGGACACTGTGCAATTAAAAGCTAGGAAGAAACACAGTACTTAAGAACAGAATAAAAAATGAGCGTAAAAAAAGCGGTTGGTAGCCATTGCGCTCCTAGCCTGTGGAGTTCAAGTTCGGAAGCTAAGTGCCTTGGATATCAGATTTCACACTTTGCAAATCGTTACTTTATTTGCCGTCCATTAAAAAGAATTTCAATATCAACAATGGGGTCCGCAGGGTCTTCAATGGTTGAAAAACAGGTTGACAAGTATATAAGAAATTACTGATCAGGAGGGAAATATTCGATATTCAACTATTAATTTATTGAACGATTAATTCTATGTAAATTCAACTATTAGTATTAAGGATCGATATTTCTTCTATAGCCATTATTTTCATGACGATAACCGACTGATTCTCACTACTCACTATTATCTAACAAGATTAGCTTACATTAATATTTTGAGTTCATTATATAGTCCAGTTACCGCTTCTGATACGTAATATATATATATATCATATAACTGGGCGAATAAACGCCACCTCAAACTTACACATTCTGCTAACAACAAACGCTGTCACAAACTTAATAGTATTCGATTTTATTCACTTTAGTGAGATGCAGGACCAGCCCAACTGAAGAAATCAAATCAAGTCGAATTTGAAGGAGATTAAACGAGATTGTCTGGAATAAGATCAGTGATGAATCGATTCTGTGAGGAATACTAAAAATGAAGCAATGGCTTCACTATTTCGGAAACGGTGACAAAGTGTTGTCGTAGAGGCGTTTGAGCACAAATTTAAGCTCGTCGAAAGAACTCGACGTGCCAGTTCGACGTTGGCCACGTCGTTTATGTAAGGCAAAAAAAATGTTGGGGGAAAATGAATTCTATATCTACGGCTTCACTTATTATTCGAAAATCCTCTCAGGAGGAAACTATTTCACTATTACGAATCATTTAACTTAGTTCTATTATCAAAGTGAGATTAACATCTGTTATTCTAGAAGAAAATCCTTCCAGACATAAAAGAAAGTATTGATAACAAAAGGGCAGTGTTTATAAAAATTATTTATAATATAAAATCAATGTGTGTTCGTGGATTGCTGAAGTGAGCGAGAGTTAAAGAAGCATTAATCTGTGCCGGGAGATTAAAGACAGCCAGCGGTTTTGAGAGCAATAACATATCGACTAATGGGTTGTTCGAATTGGATGAAAATATGGAATTCTTTGAAAAATTTTCTGGGAGAAATTGAGACGGTAGAGTGTGAATCAGAGCAAGCACGTTTGATGGAAAAACGATGCCTCACCTGCGTCACCTGCGATCCAGTTAATAACATGTTAACTTGAGCAGGCTGTCAATAGAATATGTAATCTTGTCAGATACCAGAGTTAGCCAATGATCTTCGCTCTATGGATACACATATGAACTACAATTCTCTAATGAGACCGAATATTTTGTTACTTTTTTATGACATGTCATTTGCCGGTGTGAGAGCCTTTTTATGAGGACTGGATATTTTCACAGATCCGCAGTACACGTGGAGTTCGTTTACTAAAGGCGGCCCTAGACCACCTGCTATATACTTTCCATTCGTTGGTATCTTTTGTGGCGAAGTGACGAGCAAAGATAAACTTCCTATGGACGTAAGTACTCCTACGCATGCATGTGTGGACGCGGTGACGCGTCTACGTGTAAATCAATCCGGAGTAGCTCGGACAACGAACACATTCCTTGAATCCACGTGTTCTTCAGAGTGGTTATATGGTTCCAAATTGCTTGTAAGATTGAGGAATGGTAGTAAATTGTGATGGTCATTATACTTAGCGGATCACGTGTTATCTTTAAGATCTTCCTCACGGAATCCCGCTTTTATAGGCGGCGAATCCATGTAAGGATTCTTCAATTGGCATACGAGTTGAACAAGAATCAGAGTGTCCATATGCCTATCTCGGAAGCAAGGTGGAGTTATTGATTCAGAAAATAGGATCGTGTCTTTACTGCAAAGATTTCCTTCTACTTTCACCGTGCAATGGTTTATTCACATTTAGCAATTTGGTACTTGTGTTTCTGCGAATTATTTCCTAGAAGTTGATTCAAGCAAAGAATAAAGATCGAATGACTAGAAAAAGCATAAATAAACCTGCATCAACATTATTTCATCAGGAAATCTTTCGTTTTGGCAACTTCAGATGCTTACTAGGCGAAAAGAGATTGTGTCAAGGACAGCAAATTGTGTCTACGAATAAAGTTGCGAACGAATCGGCAGTATTGGAGACTTTTTTTGCCTAAACTTTCTTTCTAGCCACATTTCCAGCTCGGCTAGAGATATAAACTAAAGAAGAGTAAACGTGTTAAGAAAGAAATTTTTGAGAAGTTAGTGGTACAACGTTCTTTTTCTTGAAGAAAGAAAAAGGGCTAGAATGTTTCAGAAAAAGCTGTAACGACATATCTACGACAAATGGGAGAACTTTTTGAATCGAATTTCTTCACACAAACAATCAATAGAAGAAATGGCAAAGTTGCAGATGTAATATGAATAGCTTCCCTCAATGCAGAATTGTTCGCTTTAGTCGCCTTAAAATTATCAAATTTCGCCTAAGTCTTTCTTTTCCTTTTAATGATGAATTTGAGAGCAAAACTCTCCTATAAACAAACCTTGAGAAACGACGAAAGTTCTTATACTGGATTTTGAAAGAAAATTCAGAAAGGAGAAGTTGAAGAACAGTATATTGTATGGAAAACAAGATTTTTGATAGCTCGTCGACAAAATATGCTGAAGCGGTGTGCCACGTTTCCTAGGTGTTTCCTGTGCACTGTTGAGCACTTCATTAGAGCTTGTGACTCAAATACACGAGTTAAAAAGTAGTGAGAAAGATATACGTCAGAAAATTATCCTTCCAAAAGCTATTTGGAAAAGAAGTTGTTGTGGCAGGACTTGGCAAAAAGTATATATCATCTTCTTTTTGTGATAAGACTAAATTCACAGTACAGTTACATATACTCAGTCAGAAGCAACAATCTAACATTACAATCGATTTGGTTGAGGAAGGAAAATCTTGGAATACTCTCCATCGCGTCGTATCGATGTGCGTTGGCCCTTGTTTTACCATTATAATCGTTATCTAGTGAAGCAAACCATAATAATGAACTCATAAAATTCAACCTGGCTTTATACGTTTAGAGTACTTTTTCTCGAAACCACATTTCAAAATAGCTCGCAATTTTACTTAGTCCTAGAAGTTATTCCCTATTTTACTGACTCCATTGAAAACATTTCCGGTCTATTCAATATCATACACTGTCCTTATACCAACTTAGCATAATTGAAATTCTACGAAAAGAAACTTATGCCATCCACGAGATTGTGGTCACAGGATCTTCATGTGCCTTTGTATTTCCTTCCTAACACAGATTAAATTCCTTTGGCAAAAACTTATCCTCGTAATCTTGATCATACCGCATCTGATATCATCAATATACTAGAAAATCCTGTGTGAACTCAACATGCTTGCATAGACACTTACATCAAAGATATGATGAATTATGAATTCCCCAACCATTACAGAGGATTTAGCAATGTCAGATAATAAGATTACAACTTCATTAGCATTGAATATGACTTTCGAAAAAAGTGGACCACATTCTGCTAATATATTTCAAATGACCTGTATCTGAATGATCTTGTAATTCTGTCAATTATCTTGTTTTATACAAAAAGTTGCAAGGCGAGCTCCGCTCTCTCGAGGAGACATCGAACATAATCATTATAGAGATCAGTTCAATGTTACTGGCAAAAATATATCCTTTGATCGACAATCTTATATCGTCGGGTTGAACATATTTACCGATAGCCTTTCCACTTTACGTTATAAATGCAGCTCTCTATTGTCAAAGGCGACTTTTTGAACGACCGCTTAAGTAGGGCAAGTTTCTTCTCTCACTTGTTTGCAGGGCCATATAGACCAAGTCGACGTATAGATACCATTTACATGCACTCGAACATTCTTATGATATCAAAAGAAAGCGAGAGTGATATCAAAAGATAACCAATGGAAGTGAGAAGCCAGTATGACACACAACCCCACAACAAGACATATCTTTCATCTCATATCTCACCTGTGCTTCAAAGCATTCACATGGTCGCTTTTAGCTGATATTCAACCTTATAACCGTTAGCAGTTAACTACGTTTACGACTAATAACTAATTATAAATTCCTCGCATGTAGGCATTCCTTTTTTCCACGTCACAACAAGAGTGTCTGATGGCGACAAGACGCATCAATTCATTCCCATGACTCAGAAGACAGAAAAGCCATGAAGAGGACTTTTTTCTGATTCTTGAGGAAATCGACGTTTCTCAAAAAACCTAAAACTATTGATTTGAAGAAGCTTCATCAATGGATACATCCAGCAATTATGAACTAAACTCGCAGGAAACAAAC
This sequence comes from Parelaphostrongylus tenuis, assembly GCA_019055375.1. Classification (NCBI taxonomy): domain Eukaryota; kingdom Metazoa; phylum Nematoda; class Chromadorea; order Rhabditida; family Metastrongylidae; genus Parelaphostrongylus; species Parelaphostrongylus tenuis. The sequence goes on along the minus strand of JAHQIW010000882.1, from coordinate 125,502 downwards.
TATGAGTTCTACTCAATAGCACTTTGTATTGGGTTAAACGGCTTCAGTAATCACCTTGAAATAAGTGAAAACTAAGGAAGACGATGTATCAGCACTAAAGTGGTGCGGATTCGCCTGATTAAATAACCTAATTCGAATGGCTCAAAGAGGTTTTTTGGAGCCTTGAGGCAACGAACAGATAACACATGGAACATGCTTAACTGACCATTTTTCACATAACTTCGTGGCAAGATATTCGTAAGCGCCTAAGGAAATTTTTTCTTGTGAGACGACGACGACGACGACAAAGAGTAATTCGAAGCACGCTGTGTAGAGTTATATGCTCGCTGTAACGATCATCGGCATCCTCACAACGAGGCGTTGCCGTCGCCCCTACCAATCTCTAATCGCAAGCTTTACTTTAAGGTTAAAAGAGGACAATCTTCTAATCGTTCCAGTGTAGATAGGATAAGAAGAACATCTCAGAAAAGTGTGTGTTACCGATAAAAGTTTAAAATTACATTTTATTGAATGGAATGTGTTCAATTGATCAATGTACATCTGTTATCGACCTGATGCTTCGTAAGATGATTTGTAGTTCTGTGGCACTGCACTGATTGTAAATTGGAAACACATGTCACAGGATCGTCAAACAACTATTGTAGGGGCTTGTAATATCAAAACTTGTTTATGTTGTAGTATTACTTGACGTCGTTTTGAATAAACTACTACGTCATAGGGATAGGCAAGACAAATCGATGATGCTAGCATTAAGTATAATTATGCAAAAAACTCATATCATGCGACCTCGTATTCCCGAATCCAGAAATAAGCCAGATAACGGAGAGATTCAAAGAGAAGGAATGAGAGTGGAAGAAACAACATGAGAGTGGAGGTGGATCTATTGGGTGTTTCTATAACCTCATCATCAGTCACGCAGCAGAATTAGACATGAAACAAACAACACCAGCAATAGTAAGAAAGGAAAAAAAAAACGAGGAGGAAAGTTTGAGAAAAACAAATCGAGACACTCTGAAAATGCTCGTCTTTGTACATTGAATATCATGAGAAGAAATGATAAAGAGTGGTCTAAAAGTTAGGTGAAAATGGTGCACATAGTAAGAAAGACTATGGAAAGGGTGAGAATGTGTTTGAAGAAACACTCAGGTTGGATACGATTATAGAAGGCTCAGGAATAAAATGACTACCGCCATGGAGCTACGATATGAAATAAAAGACGTTTTTAAACAATTTTAGAAAATAAACGGTTCTTCATTTTATGGGGGAGCTGGAGCTCTCTTATTTCAATGAAGTCTCTCTTAAGAACTGTCCTTACAAAAAATACATTATCTGGTGATCTGCTCAATAAGGGAATGCAAAATGGAATGCAAAATGGAATGCAACACATGAAATGGAAATTATTCTTTTTATCTAAAAATAAATAAATGAACAGAAAATGATGAGTAATCAATGAAAAATATAGCGTGAGCGATTTACTAAAGTGCAAATTTGGTACTCTCGGAGACTTCCTTGTTCCTCACTTTGAAGTCATTAGAATAAACCTCCTTAAATTAAAAACATTTCAAATTGCTCTTATCACGAAGCTAAGTGTTATCAAGAGTATGGGGGAAATAACCGTGGAATACCACTCTGTCAAGCACCAGAAGTAACATTTGCTTTCATAATTTCATGCATTCTATCAAGAACATTTGCAGAAAAAATTTCCTCTCTTCCAATGTGATGAAGTCTGTTGACGACCGTTTCTCTAAATAGCGGAAATTCGACTACCCACCTTTAAGCCTACTTAGTTCATGCGGTTCTCGCTAATCAGTTGCCTTGGATAAGCAAACATTATCAACAGGATGTCACTTCTTTAACACTCTTACGACCGTATAACTCACATATGATGGCCAGAAATTATTAAGCCTATTCATCTTTAAACTATACAAATAACTTTGTTGAATATTAAAGAAACCGTTGAAATGTGTGTATCATCCTCAAAAAGAGGCAATTTCTTCGCTTGTTATGATATAACCCGACTTTCTGGCTTTTATTCATACTATTAAATTTGCTTGTTTGCCCAGGCGTAGACAAGCGATTGAACAAATGAGATTCTCCTGAGAAGATTAGCACCAAATGTCTCGTATAAACGGTTCTCTCTTGTACTTGAGAACGGGCTAAAAAACTACGGCGTTTTGAAATGGAAATCATACCACGTTTCAGAAATTAAAGGATGGTTGCCAAAAATCTATATGACTGTGATGTATCAAAAAAGCGGTAAAACAAGCACAGATAATCAACTGTTCTGTCATTAGGTTGAAACTCGTTGCACCATTCAACTCGTATCACTAAATCTATGCATTGGACGCTTGTTAACACATTTTGATATATAATTACCTTCATCACCACTGTGACGTGGGCAGATTGAGTTAGGGAGCAAAAGACCTGTAAAAAAGAGGTGAACTGAGGTGGATGAGAGATAATCATGTGGCTTGAAATGCACCTTGTTCACAAATTGTTTCTTAACAGGTACACTAGGTTTTATGATAAATCAGTGTTGGAAATGCGTTCCAACAACAGAGATATAGTGAGGAGTAGAGAACAGCTAACAAAAAAGCACTACTCAAACCCATTGCTGAGAAACAAAACAACGAGAAAAAAATACTTGAAAAGACAACTAGTTGTCTCAGACGTCATGAAGGAAATCGGAGACTAATTTATACCAGCAGCAGTGGATACATAGCTGACTTTTGATATTTTCAAAAAAAAATCAAGTGTGTAGGCAGATATAATTTTTGTGGTTTTAGTTGTGAAGATTAGTATTGATACGTAGAGAAGTAGTGAGCAACCTACGATCCAAAAGAAACATTCGAAATAGAAGCGACGATGTGCGGTTTGTTCTATTATTGCTTACGAGCGGAAAATTAATGGCTCACCAGAGAAAGGGTAGGATGCTAGTATGAAAAACAGAAATGTCGTTGCAGCGATAAAGGAAAAGCGTGGAAAAGTTGGGGGAGGGACTGGTCGACATGGGCGGAACAGCTGAGTTCGTCGGCATTGCACCCGAATAATGATGGCTAGAACACGACACTGGAGCATAGTCACAACTGATCCACACGATGTTCTTACACTATCGCTCTGCTGTCATTTACTAATTATTTAAATTCTGTGTACACATCCGATAAGATTCATAGATAAATGCACTTACACAGCAAATATAAACGTATGTAAAAGGTCGATTTATAGCCACGTTCATGCGTAGATAGAGGTATGAACATTTTGTTCTCACATCCACGCCTAATAACAAAGCAAGAGAGAAAAAAGCGCTGAAATTTTTCGTAATTTTACAATCAATTTGATTTTCTTACACCCAAAATTCAGAATTCCATTTTCTGCACTAGTTTTCGACCTGACAAATATTGAGTACTTCAAATATTCATGGAATTTGTGAAGACATCGAAAAAATGACTCTATGCTATTGAGCACTTTGATTGAAGACAAGAACAACTATCTCATCTTTCTCAGTTTTTTTTTTCGTGATTCAAATAAAACAAGAAAGAGCGTGAGCCGCTGTGCAGTCGAAAAGATGACATTTCCACGGGCATGCACAGCAGTGGTCTCCGGCAATTTTTTTTCTTCTATCCCTACGGGACTGCTGCCTTCATGCGCTCGTCTTACTTACATCCTTATTCCAAAGTTCTTGTACAAGTGATCAGCAATGCAAGCATTAGTAATGCTACTTAGGTACTATGCACACTGTCTTTTTATATGAATAAACTTGATCTTAGTTTCAACAGCAGCTCCTCTATGCATATGAGAATGTCAATTCCAGACCAATATTCAGCCGTGTGAGATCGTAAAAGTGAGAAGAATTCGAAAACAACGAACAAGTAATAAGACAAGCGACGTCGTAAGGCGATTTATCTACTCTATCGCTACTGAATACAGCACACTAAATTTCGGCAGCATCTAAAATTTCCTAAAAATTACTCTGCACGCCAATCATAGAACTGAGTTAATATTGAAATCTACGTTATCTCGTAATCTATTTTCAGAGTGGCAGCTTGAGAAAGGCACCTAACACTCATTATTTTTTCCACTAACATATTTTTCGGTATAGCAGTCGATTCAGTCACTGTCACGGGAAAAAATTCTCTATTCTTCTGAAATTGTAGAGTTTAAATCACTACATAAAGATTCGAAGATGATTTTTCGTATTCAGATTGCACGATGTAAATCTAAATTTACATTTGATAGGAAAAATAACTCCTGAATAGTTTACCGGCACATTTACATCATATTGGTCTCTACGGTAGATAAGCATTCGTATTGATATATTTACTTCAATAGGGCATTCCTTCAAATGTTATGACAGCTGCAGTACTACTCCCATGCGTTGTTTTGCAATCGCCATCCATAAGACTCGAAGTTCTTGTGGCTTCCGTCTTCACTCTGCATTGACATGTTGAGTGCTGGTCGACTGGGGTTTTTGTTCGAATCTCGACAAAGCCGCGGATTAACATTTTCAGGTCCACGAAAGACAGTCGTTGCACTTTGTGGATTGAAGGGAGCTTTGTTGCCTATCCTCTAGGAAGAATCCTAGAACGGCAATATAGATCCATCTTAATTGATCGACCAATCGAACGCGATTTGAAAGATCGGAAATCATTTCACAAAACTTATAGTTGCGTTAAAGTGTGGATGTCGCAGTGATAGGATCGATTTCGTAAAAAAAAAAATTAAAAAATTATCTCTTTAAGCGTCTTTAATCAAATACGTAAAAAAATAAGTATCCGTGTTCAGTGAAATGCTCATTTAGAAAAAATACACATAGAAAGTGCTTATGATTTAAAAACTCGATGTGGAATCAGTGTTGGACCAGAGAAAGCTTACGAGATTCTGTGAAACTATTATGACAAGTAAAAGAGCAGTCATTACTGTTTTCTCATCACTCCCTCTGTTCCACTTTGTTAACCTCCTTTTTTTTTTGATCTTTTGGTCTAAAATGAAGACACACTAAAAATGTAACTACTATACTACAACATCTTCAGCAGTGGTTTCAAGCGAGAAAGAGTGACGTGTACTACTTTTAAATAGATGAATTTCGAACAAATGAGTTTTTAAATTAATTAAATTAAGTTATATGTCCAGGTGGGCGAGCCTCCACTACAGATACTATTGAAGATAATAAAGTTCCTTCAATTTGATATATTTTGAATAGCAATGGAATCATTATCACAATGGTTTTTTCAAATTTTGATGCTCTAGTAGTGAGAGCTAGGGCTTTTCATTACCAAATAAGGAAGTCATCACAATATGTGAAGAGCGACTTTTTCCATGAAATGGAAATGAAGCGACACCACTTGAAGATATAGAAACTGGATGAACCACAATGGGACAATTCTCTGGCTCCTTAATGGAATTCGGAGCAGTACTTCTATAATCGGCTCTGATGGAAACGGTTTTTGGAAAAAAAAGTTGACCATACTTGGAAAGGATATTTATATTGTTCATGTCTTTCGATGACATCGATAGAGATGTGAAATATAAAGCTATGAATAGCGCGTCAGCTTTCCCTCTTTGGCATGTGGAGGCAGTTGATAGTAGATGAACACATAGCGTGGTACTCTTTGCAACTCATAAACAAATAACTTATCGATTTTGTGTCGTTAGTTGACTAAATGGGATTTCGGCCTTTACATCATCCGCGAGCGGTCGGTTGATTTTCTTTCCTACTTTTGCTTATGACTTCGGCCCAACATCATCTCCGAATCAACAAGTAGGAAGACCGGCCTTGGCTCCATCGCCGAAATCAATTCCTTGGAAGCAAAATCTGAAGACCTGAAAACGCCTTTACAAGGTTACTTCAGGAAACCAAGCAATATCATAAGCACGACCACAATAAACCATTTGGAATATGTGCTGGGGCCCACACAACTAGTGGAGACAGACCATTTGAGTATTTAAGTAAGTAAGTAAGTTAGTAAGTAAGTTAACAAAATAACAAAAGTTGAGCAAAAAACACTAACTACACTAATAGAGCACGGTACACATCGCCTAATCTCACTCATTGACTTCAACGCGATACAATGAGTGGGTGAGAGTTTGTGGACCCTAGAGTCTTTTTCAAATGCATAACTCAGAACTGACAGTCTGTCATGAGATCTTATGCATTGCCGGCCAAGTATTTATAAATAATTCAACTAGCGAAATCCGTACAAAACTCAAACAGTATCATATGCGATTTTTCAAACGAGCGGTTATTCAGAGCAATTTGATTTAGTATTAGAGCAGATATCAGCCTTGTACATTGTGCGAGAAACAACTCAACTTTTTCAAAGAACTTCAAAAAAGTATTATAACCCAATTAGCAGAAGAAGAACACATCAAGCCCTCAGATCACGTATGCTACTGGTTTACTAAGCCGAAGATATGAATGTCGTGTAATTTCACTGAATCAGTGCCACATCGTTGACCAGAATGCACGCACAATTGCATCTTAGTAGAAACAGGCATTATCTATTCAATACAGGAATGAGCAGGTTCTCAGCATTGAGCAAGTACTCCTCATCGTGTTATGCTAAACGCTTTCAGTCACAAGCAGTCAGCCGTAATGTTGTTGCGCGAGTGCAGTCATCTAACCATGAAATTACTTCTCCACCTCCACCACATTATTCCATCATGAACAAAGTGAACAGTTAGATGTTCTTAACAGTTGGTTTTTTAGCTTGGCGAACAAATACACTTGAGCTTTCTTTCAAAACTGATTGTCTTTTCTCAAGTGCATTCGATTTGCTTGAGCATCCAAACAAACCCTTAGATTCGACATGTGAAAATATGCGTCTTTTTAGCTAAAAACGATGCTTATAGTATTTCACAGATAAATTTGGGCTTTCAACTGAAGCAACATACTCGCAGAGCGATAGGGGAAGATAGTAACATTAACTACATTAGAAGTGATGTAAAAGTAGTCGGAATAAGCAAATATTTCTGTTCTAGAATTTCTTAGGGCATTATATCATATTTCTTGGTATACAGTTGCTCTTCTAACAAATTCGGAAATGGGACCAAAGTAATAGGTTGAGGAGAAAGTTCCCGGAATTTGCCCATAACTTAGCATGTTCGCATGTTTTATATGCGATTTTCACATGGTTTGTAAGCTCGTTTTCTTGCGCATCGATTGATATATAACTCTTCTATACTGCCGCAAGATGGAACTGAACCGCGAACAGAAACGACTGTTGATGCTTCACGATTACAAAGTGGGCACAAATACCGCTGACACTGTTCGTCGAATCAATGAGGCATGGGGTGAAGGAACTGTAGGAAACACAGCTGTCTACGATCACTTCAAGGAGTTCAAGGCAGGAAATGAGAGCCTGTCTGACAAGCCACGATCGGGACGTTCACGAGAAGTTGACCGCCAAGCAGTTCTTGACCGAATCTAAGAGTGCCCATCGCTGAGTTCACGAATGTTGGGCGATGAGTTTGATTGTGATCAGAAGACAATTTTGACGATTCTCCACGAAGCAGGACTTCGATCGCTGAAATCAAAATGTGTCCCACATGATTTGAACACTTTGAACGATTTGAACACTTGAACACTCAATGGAACACTTTCTGAGAGACCAGAAGTTCAATAACACGGGCGAGGTCGAGGAAACTCTTCAAAATTTCTTCAACTCCAAGGACAGTGTTTTCTACCGCCGCGGGATCTTCATGTCTCCAAATCTGTGGCTGAACGTTATCGACTCAGAAGGAGACTACTTTGACTATTAAATTGCCTTTTGTTCGAACTTAATTGATGCATAAATAAAGTTTTTATAAGCAAATTCCGGAAACTTTCTCCTCAACCTATTATTGTCAAATTCGAAGCTGTCATGCTCTTACAGAAGTGAAAATCACTCTACGATTCACTGAGTATATGGCATTTGTTTTTTGTCGAGTTCCCATTCGAAGCTTGCAGTTTTAAGAAACTATTTCCTATTTAGCAATATTGAAATAACAATCCTCTCTTAAATCTCACTAATGAACATGCAGATTATTCGCGTCATTCCGTGAAGTAAACACATTTTATCTTCCGTCGGAATAATCTTCTTATTCGGATTTTTCCTTCCGTTTTCATCTCATTACAAGTGGTTATTTGTGTCACGTAAAGTAGTTTATCGACGCAGGAGTTGGAGTTATTGATGAGGTAAAAAATAACAAATATTTTATGTGATTGTGCTTGGTGTCCTTATAAGCAGCAAGCATCAGCCAGGCGCAACGAATTTCGAGCGATTTCGACAACTCCTGTGAAAAGATTGGTCTCCTACTAAATCTATTTAAAACGATGTAAACATGAGGACAGATGGGTGTAAATGCCTCATTTACGCTCAACGAAACGAATATCTTCGAACGCTTCATACGTCTGCCTAGGTCGCGAACTCAGCATAATGATCGACCTAACACCAGGGTTGAGGAAGACGAAATGATCGGCTTAGGGGGCGTATAAGAGCAGCGAAGACGTAGTGAAAAAGACGAGGACAATACGACTTTGTTCTAAAATTTTTGATTCAACAGTTATCCCTGCCCTAACGTATGCAGCAGCAACCTGGTCGCTGCGCAAGCAGGATGAAAGATCACTTGGCGTTATCGAACGCGCAGTCGAAAGGTCAATGCTAGGAGTATCGGGTTTCTCACAAAGGAGACAAAGGATCCGAATTTCCAACCTACGTAGCAATCAAGGATCAAACATGCCGTTCCTCACGCCATGCTATCGTAGAATGGGGTGTGCCGGACACGTGATGGGCATTAACGACAAACAATGAACGAGAGCTGTTATCGACTAGATTCCTCGAGATGTCAAGCGTTTCACAGGAGGACCACCGACCCGATAGCTCAATCTATTCATTAAAAAAATTAGAGAAAATATATGATGCTCAACGAATTCCTACACCTCACTAGGTGGAAGCCCACTTGGCTACTCTTGCACGCGACAGGAAAAATGGGAGCATTGCTGGTGCCCGCACGAATCACTTGACAGTGAAAGTTCGGGGGTGATACAGATGATACAGATGATTGTACGAAGGCAGACACTGTGCTGCATTGTGAACACCTCATACCATCACAACCCTGGGATGACGTTCTGAAAACTTAGGTAACCAAGCAGATTTTGTGATAAGACATCTATGCTTAAATGAGATTGGCATCAGTAGATCTCATCGTCACATACACAAATCCATAAATAGTCATCTTTCTTGGTGGAATTAAACAAAAACGCAGTTATTCGATAATTTAAGCGCTATTTAGACAGTTTTCCACATTCCCACAATGTCGTATTATCAAAACAACGGAAATGTCTTGTAATTTGGAAGAAATAACCTATTTCAGACATTTCTCTTGTGTGCTGTTTTATATACCACTGAAACAAAAACCAAGATATCTGAAACTGTGTTATTGTTTTCTTTGCAATATCTGCACAGTCAACTGAACATGCGCTAATTTTCGAAAATGAACAAAACAATAAAGGAATAATAGTTAAAGATTAGAAAACTGTACTCCTTTTTCCTTGTCCAATTTGAGACAAGTGAACGGGATTTACTGTTCTAATGGAGCCAACTATCTTATTCATATAAACATATATATATATATATATATATATATATATATATATATATATATATATATATATATATATATAAGCTCGTTTCAACAAGCAGATCTCGCTTGATTGTATTTATCGTACTGAATTGCATAGACTGCATTTGAAAGAAAATAATCTTTTTCTTTACGAATTTACATATTCAAGTTTGAGATTAGAAACAAACAAATGCTGATTTGGAAAAAGGTAATAGAATAATTTACTGTTCGTGACACATTTTTCCAATACATGTGGCTCTTAACGAATTTCATAGATTAAAAGCATCATCAATCAGAGTACTTCAAGCAGAGAAGTGAAAATTTCTTATCCGTCAGTCAGCTTCCGGCGGCCATAAGTGAATGAGAAGTGCGACCAGTGGATTGCTAGGGAGGGACCTATCGTTATGTGGAGTACTTCAGGTCGTCGGAACTATACTCGACTCAACAGGTAGCAAAAGATCATATATATATATATATAAATATACATATATATATAATCTTTTACTATATACATACATATGTATATGCATATATTGCGGGTGCGAGAAAAGTGTTGTTAATCTATTCAGATATTTCAACACTAAGAAATACTGCAAAGATATAAATTCATTCAGTTGAAGGAATAATTGCGTTTATCACACCATCAAATGTAACAGTGAACAAAAAAATTATAACAAATTCTCAAAATTGCCTTCGTTGACCTCTGTACACTTACAAAGTCAGATGCGAAATGATCCAACTATGCTCGAACACCGTAATTTCGTCCCAAGCGCGTGTCAAAGCAACTTTAAGGGTGTCTACAGTAGAGTAGCGAGTAACCGGACTTTCTGCTTCAGTGTGCACCGCAAGGAGTAATCCATTCGGTTGAGATCCGGCAAGTTTGACGACCAAATGTGCTTGTTCCAAAAACCTGAAAACTGCTCTCGACAAATGGCAATTGTTCAGCTGGCCGAATGCGTAGGACCCCGTCATGTTCAAGCACAAAATCGTTAACGTTGAAGTGTTGAGTAGTCTGAGACTCCAGTACGCCCGTAAAAAATGATGCTGATAGTTGACATCGCTGATTTTGACGTTTCTGTTGATGAAGACTCACGCCGTCTTTGCGGAGAAGCAAATGCCGGCCCAATCCATCACAGAGGGCGGAAGATGACGGCGGCCCATGGTTTTTGCCACCCGGACTTCTGCTGACCTTTTCTGATAAGTTGACGCCCATTTTGGTCTTTCGCGGAGTGATTCGACTGCGAATATCTTATGCTTTGTAAAAAACACCTTCGACAAAGAAATACCGGCTATCAAACGAATCACTCGGTGAGCCTTTGAAAGCCGTTTTTCCTTCATCTTCTTGTCCGGTAAGTGAACACGAGCGATGTTGTAAATGTGCAACTTCGACTTATTTTTGACGTTTACGACGCTCCACATGCTGATCCGGAACTTCCTGAGCCATTTTGCGCACCGAACGCTCCGGATTTCGCTGAACTTGTCAGCGGATTTTCTAAATGTTTTCCGGAATAGAGAAGGTGGTTTGAAGACATTTTTGAGGATAGTACTCTATCTCGTCTCTTTGAAACGTGCTTCACGGCATGCAGACATTTGATTTTTGGAACCATTCGATTTTATCGATGTCGGCCGTTTTGATGCCCGTCTTGTGCAACTCAATTACTAACTACTGCGATACGTTCATTTTTACAATCGTATTAGCACAGCTGAAAATAGACATAAATAGCAGACAATTAGAAAAAGTTATCACATCATTGTTAAAACAACAAAATATAAAATTAATAGAACTTTTCCCGCGCCCTGCATATGTATCTATATATAATTTAGACCTTTAAACACTTCATTGATCTGTTTTCACAGTGATTCTTTTTCACTGGGCTGGGCCCAGTAGTTGGTTGAGTGAGTCTCTTGCAATCATGAAGATAACCTGGATGTGGTGTTCCATAGAGCAATTTTGTTGGCTGCTGGAGAGCGTCAATGGTGGAACTCGGCTCCAAGTGCGCCGCGACGAGTATCACAACTACCCGGCCAGCCCCCCCCCCCCCCTCTCCCCCTCATATATATAATGTATATATGTATATACATGTATATATATACATGTATGTATATTGCACCATGGAGATAACAGTAAGTGGTAGCAGGCCTAGAGCGATTGGACTCGAGATCGACAAGTAACATTCGGAATCTTTCATTCTCTGAAATTACGAGTAATATAACTTGAATAAGTACATGAAGAGTTTGAATGGTGGTAACGCTCAGTCAAGGCGTCGCCACCACCTGATTCACTTTTGATTACCTTTGCCATCAAATGGGACTATGAAGCACCAATAAACTCTCTATTGCACTCTGAGATGACATCATAATGAACTTCGCTCGTTCGAGGAGCACAAAAAGAGTTCTTTCTGGTTTTCAATGCATTGTTGACAGTGTTATTCACAGATATCATAAGAATCTTCAAGGAGGTTAAGTGCATTCTAGAGTGACTGACCTGGATTGTTGGAGAAGATGAGGTTTTATTTGTCAGCACTAAAAATAATTAGGAACTGCTTCTCATTCGCTGTATTTTCCAGTCATTTGATGATGAATTTCTGCTGACTTGACAAGCTGGACACAACCCTAATGAGCAAGTACCCTCATACACGGAGTTATGAATGTAATTGCGCGTTTACGTATGGCCGAGCTAAATCCGCTAAAGCAGAGGCGAGGAGCTTTTGAACAAAACCAATACGGGGTTCCAACATGTGCACTGTTACCTTTTAGTCGATGCTTAAATACCATTAAACCTGTCGCAAATATTTACACCTAAGTGGTTCATTTCTTAAATCTCGTTAATTCATCAATTCATAGATCAATTTTTCTATATTCAAGATCAGCTGCAATCTTGTAACGAAATTTTCATTGTAGTGTTCCCCAAAACGCTTCTGTTCCGAAAAAAAATTTCCACCAAGAACAAAAGCTAAGTGACACTCAAGTATGATGAAACTTCTTGAAGTGGGATTAAATAACATTTAAGAGTTTTATCTATTGCAGTTAATATTGCTGTGCTAATACTGTCAGAGGTAATTAAAGTACTGTTATGCTTGAACTACAGAGATCCCTTATTGATAAGATGAAGTTAAGGCTATGATTATGGAATGCTAATAGAGAAAAATTTTGTATTCCGTGGAAGCTCTCATACGAGCAGTAGTAGTTGGAGTGAATGGTGTTCATAAACACATCAGATTTCTCAATTGCCATATTTAAATAGCATTCTCATATTGTAGTTCGTGATTATCATATATAGTGCGATGGTCTCAGCAAATTTGCAATCGTCTAATACTCCCTTCGTTGAAGAATAGTTGTCCTGATTTGTCGATCTAAAGGATGCCCAGACAACAGGGCCCTCCAAGCATTGAAAATTTTTTCTATCCACTTTTTGAACGTGTTTTGCCTTTTGCGAAGGGGGATTTCCGTCTTATCCACTTAGCCTTAGTTAAGCTTATGAGTGGAATTGTAAAGCCTTACTCACATTGGATACTTTGCAGGCTCTGCAGAAAGTATGAACCTATTCTAAGCCTCCGTAAAACATTGATGAACAATTCTTTGCTATAATGAGACATCAAAAATTTAAGTTGAATACTTTTGTTTGTTAAAACTGCCTGGCCAAATGACATAAAAAAAAATATGATGAGACACCATGCGTAAAGTTCAATTCATAATAGTCATGATGTTTTCCTCATGCTTTTTCTCATTTAAGTGACCACTACAAAACGCTACATTTACCACTCCAAAATGGTCTTTTATGACTCATATTTATCAGGTTTCTAGCTTTATATAGATCTGAAGAAAACTGAGTGCAGAATACGCTCATCTGCAGAAGTAGGATGGACATTACGATGCGTCACGCTGAAAAATTGTTGGAAACGTTTGATTCACGACTGATCATTCGATAAATACCGAGAGGAGCTTGATGATCATCAAAATTTGCCGCGTTTCTACGCATCGGGCTAATGTTTTCGGATAATTTTATGGAGATGACTCACGCTTAGATATAGTTCGGACATTCTATGTCGTCTAATTCAGCATGTAGCTTTTCATTGCAGTACAGCAAGTAACCCGTTTGCTCAGATGAGCTATTTTGTTTATCTCCTATATTTCACTGATACCTAGAAATAGCTATGATTGTAAGAGATTGCACTTGAAATCAATCCTTGAGTGATGACATGGGACTATGGCAGAGAAATAAACAGAGAACGTAGTAGCTCTTGATATAAATAATAGCATATTATATGTTTCTTGTTTAAATGAGATAAATATACGGTTAACTAGCAAAGACTCTATCATCTCAGCGAACAGTTAAAGCTTATTTGAAAACAGGATTTATTACGTGTAGTAGGGTTTGAGTGGTAGTAGAATAAACACAGATTGAAGTCTTTGAAACGGAGTGGTCTAGGCAATCTTGGGGCGGAAGCAATTCAGCAGCAATATAACTATAGATGTTTGAGTCGCTACCTTATTTTCACCAGCGTGAGCCACAGCACCTTGAACAACGCCCCTCTCCCTAAACGTAAAAACACAGTCTGTAACCGAGTTAGAATCTGATACAAACAAAAAAGAGAACTTCTAAGCTCTTCAAAGAGTGCTCAAAAATTGAGCTGTCTAATCCGACTTTATCATGACTTTGAAAGAGCGTGAGACCTGGAAAAATATCAGTTGCAAAGGTAAAGAATTGAATATTTTTGCACTTTAGACGCACGAACCATACACGGAAATCTCGTGGAGTTCTCGTTATCCGGGTAACGTCTGAGTGATTGAGCGTCCAATACCAAGTCGTCGAAAAACTACTTCTCGGATGGATTAATTCTGAGGCAATTTTGTAGTAATATTTTTTACTCGTACAATATTTCAGTTACAAAATGGATACCAATTTAGTGAAAAGGATGTGAAAATAATGGAGAGGAGAACTCTGAATAAGATTATTATGAAGTTACACCTGCAACTTCAAAAAGTCTAACACACTGCTTATGAAAGAATGTGCAAATATCAAACACTTCAATGTTTGAATAATAAAATCGAATATCAAATATAATCAAGTTTTACCAAATTTTAAATGAAGCTGAACAGTATAGAACGCTTACGCATTGTGTTATGTTCACTACATCCATTTTAGATCGTCGTAAGTTTATGGCAATAAATGAAAGATTTCAAATTAAATCAAAAAAAAATTCGACTGGCGACAAATAACTCTTCGTTTTTCAAAAGTCAGAAAGCTAATAATAATTAATACCTATAGAAAAAGTGTTTGCTCTAATTACAAGCGCAACAATTTCTGGTAGTTTCACGACATTTGATAACACTATCTGATTTGAGCTATTACTTTTCGAACTTCAACTACAGGAGGATTCCTATATGCATTCTTTGTTTATGTGTAGAATACTCACTTATCTATCATGATGAACAGTCTAGACGCAAAATATTGTGAACACTTTTCAATATAGAAGCTAAGATCGACGAATGACGCTTCACACTTCAGTATGTGCAGAAAAATTACTTTGAGAGAAATAAGCGAGAATGGCGAAAAGAGTACAGATCATATCTGTTGACGATCGCACTTCTCACTTGTGAACATACCGTTTCTGTGTGCACGTTAACGACGTGAAGTGGCCTCTCTTGTGACGGCAGCTCTTGTCAGAAATTCACTCACTTTGAGATGTTGCAAATAACTCCGTTTACTGTTCACAAAACTCTAATGTGGAGGACCGAACCTCTAAGCAAACCTGTTTGGCAAATCTGTCTTCTCTGTGGATGAAAAAAATGCTATAAGGAATTCAATACTGAACCTTTTGTCGCTTCGTTCCATTGCTTCCGGATCATCGTGAATTTCGACTTTTGAAATGCTATGTTAATTATCTGATACAATATTAGAGTGTCATCCGCCCCTCATACGCAAGAGAAATAATATCAGCCCATTAATAAAGTAAGACTGTCAATTGTTCGATTGTTCCAGTCTTAGAGCTCCGATCCAACTAAGGGTTTTTTCAGCAACATGATGCAAAATTTCTTGAACTTTAGTAACTAACGAATGTGAAAGATGTTGAGTAATTCAGTACTTTTACCTCCTCGGCATGCAAGGATTTTCACATTTTTGCATTGGTCTTAGGGTTCGTGCTATAGTATTCTGAAAGGTTACAAAACTTCAAGAGGTCACATCACATTTAAAAGCTTTTCACTTGAAGAGCCACATATGAAGAGACATAAAAACAAGTACATGGAAAACGCACAATTTACAAAATAACCGCAAGATAGCTGAGGTGCGAATAGAACTTGGTTCTTGATGTATGTGTAGTGCACTCGAACCATTGAGGCTCTCGCTCCTCCTTTTTCTCACTTCGTTTCAACCGTAATCAGAGACTGTCAATAATCACCCTTCACGGGATTGATTTAGGGTACACATATCGATAAACAGCCGAATCAAACTGAAGCTGTAATTGGACCCACTTGAGCAAGAGCCGTTGTTTTTAACTTCAGTCAACAAAAGTCATGTAAATTCTGGCATTCAGGACAGCAAATACTTGATCATTTCAGTGATTAGTTTTTACTACCTATGGGGCGAACGGAGAGGGGAGTTAGCGAAGGGGGAGAGCTGTGAGCCTACTGGTGTCATCAGTATCGTAAAACTTCATCTAAGTGTTTAACTTTTCTAAAAAAATCAAACAATGATCAAGAAGTTGTAGAGCAGAATGGCAGGAAGAATTCTTGCACTTTTCCCTGCTCATTAAAATTTATACAGTCTTCGTGAAACTATAATGCCTAATGTAAGCTTCATTTTGTTGCGACCTGAAAATGCAAAACTAGATCATTGTAGGCTACTCTTCATGGAAAGTATTACGACCATTTTAGCAAACATTTGCAATATTATTATAGTTGGTGATGAATGGAACAACCATAAAAATCACGGTTTATTTCAACAACGACTGATTACAATCTGCAAAGTTGGCCAATTTCTAAGACCTCTTGAGAAGATTGCTCTGAACCTTGAGCAACTTTTGTTCTAGCCGGCATGAATATGTAAGCCACATCCCACCAAAGCTGACTGCTATCTTAATAGCTAAATATGGTTGAGTTTCTTGTCTCGATTGAAGTGTATAGCAAACTTATTTCTTCGCGCATATAGCATTCAAATAATACTACTCTTTTTGCTCTGCTGTCTTCAACCACGCGAATAAGGAGAAAAAAAAAGTTTGAAAAGTTTCTTTCCACTGTTCTTTGGCCTTGCTTGTCGTGCTCACGCTGAGTTCAACGACCAAAGCTATATTGAGATATAGCGATGAAACTCATCATATTGATATACTAACACATGCACTACATCCATATACGTATATATATATCTGCATTTATACGAATACGCATAAATATACACATGCACCTTGTACACGCACGCAGGCACGATACATACTGACCTACACACACCGATACATAAATGCACTCGTGCGCTTACACTCACATACACACACACACACACACAAACACACACACACACACACAAACATATGGGCATATACAGTGACGCAAATACACATCGTTCACGTACGTGCACCACCCACACACGCGCACAACGCGCAACATATATACACACATTCGCACACTCAAATGCACGCATACACAGAGCACACGCGCAGGCACATACACGCAACGCATACACGCATACACGCAGACATCATACACGTACAGGAAACACATACACATATGCATATACACATGTGCACACATTTGCACGCATACACGCAGCGCACATATACTTGAACATACACATATACGCATACATACCTGAACTTACACACACATACACGAATACACACATGCATACACGCCCACGCACACGCTCCCACGCATCAAAGCCCACAACGCCTACATACGTATACATTGAACACTATAATGAACATACAGCCAAATGAATACATATGTTGTTAAGGTTACATGGACGATGTATCAGCCCATGATCGGTCAGATTCTGATTAATCTGAGCTCTAGTGCAACTTGGTATTCAAGTTTGAAATTTTATAAGTTTCGGCATTTTATACCTGACGGTCGTCGCATATTTGAAAAATGAGAGATACTGCAATAGTGCCGAATGTTTTAAGACAACTGTTAAACCGAGATTATATTTTGGAGACAATCGTAGAAAGAGGACAATGTAAACACAATATACTTCATTTTCTTCACATAGCATTGTTCGCTGCAACAATCGCATATTCACTGCATTTTCAATGAGATACAGTGAAAACGGAATCAAAATTAGCGGTATTCTTCTCATAACTATATTGTTTGGGCGGTGTTTCTATAAGACCGCAGTTTCGAGGAATGTTGGTATGAAGGAAAAAATGTCAGTCGGCGGCATGAGCAATAACTCGTTACATATAAGCATTGATGATGACGACGTTCGCTATCGTAACACCATCCACATTTCTGGTAAGACTATTCGTTGTTTCGGCTACCAAACTGCTACTTGTCTATATTCCTGGAGAATCAGACTGTTTTCTGCGCACATATTTCAAAAACAAAACCGATTTTAAAAAAACATTTGAACATTCTTTTCAAGAAATGCGGTGTTCTAATCATCTCTGAGTGTTAGCTTGCGTGTTATGTTTCCGATGAGTTTTCTTATAACAGAATACTTTTTAATTTTTTTCTTAATAGTCCTGTGTTATCCATGACTTTACAGCATTCGACTTTCTGTGCAAAGCAGACCACTCTCCAGAAAAACCTCTTAATCATCAATTATCAATCGATGAAAATTCCGATAATTTCGGAATCGTGCATGCATAGGTCTGCCTGCCGACTAGAGGTTGTTTGCCCAGTCAGTAGCATTGACCCTTACTGGCCTAACAACTTCTAGCCGGCAGATGACCCTATCACCTCATCCCAGTCTTCATTCTTCATGACCCAGTTATTCCGTACTTTGTGATGAGCCGAGCATCAGGCGGTCATTTCAGATTTAAGCCTTGTAATGCCCAGCTGATGCATCGACTTGCGCAACATGCGTGAGGCATCATCATCTCCAGGCTGATTACTTGGTGGTAAACGTCCAGTCTAAATAGTAACCTTTGAATTTATAGAAATTAAAAAAACTATTCAACTGCCACGTTTAGTGAGCTTTATCAAGAAGTGTACAAAATTTGATAGGATCCTCATAAAGTCGAGCCATTTTTTGGTTGGAAATCCATATTGTTATAAATCATTATACTATGGGTAATCCTTGAGGCGGAAACAAATAGTGATGGAAGACGACGTATTACACACTGCTTCTCCAACAGTCAAAATAATAACAAATTGTAGTCAATGAGCGCACTTATTGTTGAAAATACGTAGATGGGTCTTCTTCATCACGAACTATGTCAATATCATGAAATGAATCCTATCTCCAGTATCAGCTTATCCGTAAGATTCACTACAACACAAGCCCATAAGAACTACATGAATCGCTCATGTTGAAGAAGCATGGAGAATTTTAGCAAAATACTCTTTTGATCCTCATCTGGAGTTCTACTTAGTCATTACTAAAATATATGTAACATACATATATGCGACACATCTCAACGACCTCATGGCATCAGACATAGATCTTCTGGCATAGTCAGGTTGTTTCACGTACATCTTAGCGCTTATAGAACTGTACAAAACGATTAACAAAGAACATCCGTTTGCCATTCCTCTTCACGGCTATTCATGAGTCAAATGGACGAGTTGTTAGTAGATTGTGTAGAAGGTGCTCGTCTAATTCGCATGCATAATAGGCAGGCGAATTTAGGAGAAGAACTCCTTGTTTCTGACCAGCCAATATAGCACTTGCCTTCCGTACCTACACAGGCATGATCATGTATAAATGCGTGAATTTGGCCACATCTACAAGAATTGTACTTTTATTTTTAGAAGTCATTTTGTTGAAAGGTATATAGTCATTTTTTTAGGCATTGATTTGAGGAAAAAGTGTTAGCGGTTTATATATTATTGAATTGCTCCTTTTGATATTGAAAGGTATTGGTAAATGAGTATGATTACGTTATCCGTCATTTTAATGTTCAGTTCTCGCTTTATATCTTATTGCTAATGACATTATACTTGGTGTTTATTTTATATTTATTTTAGACTATGGAAAGAAGAAAGAGTGTAAGTTGGTGCAAAAGTAACTACGGTTTTCCGTCGTGAGGTTGAAACAGGTCTTGAAGTGGCAAAAACATCTCGCAACATCAATAACATATTTGACCCAGGAACTGCTAATTATCATACGGTGCAGTCGTGGTTCAAGAAGTTTTGCAAAGGAGACGCATTTCAACATTGCATGTATCGTAATCACCAGATTGGAAAGAAAGTTTCCATCGTTTGATAAAACATTCAGAATTTATGCATATAGTCAGACAGCAAGCAGCAACAACTATCCTTCAAAATATAGGCCATCGTTATCCATCACTTTTTACCATTGGTACGCCAGATTTCGGACCTGGTCGTACTACCACTCCTTTGGCTTTGAATTAAAGAACTCTTGACATGCTTCTTCAATTTCATCTCATCTTCAACTTTGCAACAATTGACGGCAAATTTCGACTCGCCTTGCTCGTGCTTCGGCAAACTTGCGTAGATTCTGTCTTAGCTTCTTGTGGACGAAGTGAAGCCGATGGAAATGGGCTAGCACGATTATATGAGAACGCCTAATTCTGCTGCCAATTCACGAGAACTTGATGACGGCTCATTTTCCAAACCAGAAATCAAGCCTTCATCATTGAGTTCGGTTGGTCGTCCGGATCACGATCCGTCGGTCAACTCTTCATTTCCGGCCTTGAATTCGCGAAATCGCTCGCGGACTGTTGATTCTCCAACCGTACGGTTGCCCCAAGCTTCGTTGATTCGGCGAGCAGCATCAGCAGCATTTAAATCAAATTTGTACTCGTAAAGCATCATCAAACGTTTTGTTCCCTGGAAAGTACCATTCTGCAGCAGATAAAGACAAATTATATATCAATAGATACGCAAGAAGTAGATCTTCTAAGAGATATGAAAATCGCACACGATTCATGCGAAAAAACGATATTCTCATCCAAACGATGGAAATTTTTTTCCAACCTAACATTTTCGCAACAATCTCATCAGAAGTCATGGGAATAGCAGTCATCAAAGCCTCTCAAGACTACACGAGATTTTGCGAAAGGACTCAATATCGATTATTCTACTTTCTCCGCCATTTGAAGTGAACTCCAAAAGTAATTGAGGTTTTAGAGCGGTCTCGAACCGCTAATATTTTTGCATCAGCCTAGTAGATGGACTGTGATTAGAAGGCGCATGCAATACTGCAAAAACAGCAAGTACGTAAGCTAATTATGATTGACAATAGCTAAAAACACTGCGATAAATGTCTTGTTTTGTTGGCGGCGAAAAGCCTAAGGTTTCTGTCAACAAGAACAGTCTATTGAAATGTCAAGAACATTCCAGGCCCTCTAAGTCTGCCATGACTACGGTGACTAACAGAGTTGATTATGTGTTCAGGTATTTGAATCTTCACTGAGAACCCGATGATACAAACGAGGATGATTAAGCACGATATCATGAGTATAATCGATGCGGGAAGACTCGAACCATTTCAAGCCGTTCTTTCAACAAAGTGATACTGGAGAATAACTCGTTGCATAAAAGGTGAGTAATCTCCACTGTTAACATCTTCGTCATCACGAATGTTCTTGCTCACTGGCAGCAAATCTTTTGAATAGTTGAAAACCCAAATGTAAGCCTGTGATTGTGATGAAGTGGGCCATCTCTGGCTTCAATAATATTAGTCATCAGAGCATCCACATCAAACTATCAGAAAAACTAGACCGGAGATTTTTATCTAAACTAGGAGAAACTCGAAAACGACCATACAATCTTTGACCGAAACTAACCAATTCAGCGATAAAATAGTGTTTAGAAAGGCTTCTGGAAAACTTGAAATATGCTCCAAAGTATCAAAGATTGAGGGAAAATTGAGCATATTTAGAGTTTATGATAATAAAATTAAGAACATCCATAAATAATAACGATTGCAAGGATTTCAGCCAAAAAAGACCGAGTTGTCATAAATAGTAGGTCCTGCGGTAATAATCAACCTACGAAGAACGGGCGTAGCAGGAAGACTTAAACTTATAGAAGTTGCAATGATCATGCGGTCATCGATATCAGGCTAATAGTAAGATTGAGTTTATCTTAGCTTATCTCCAAGGCGAGCTACCTGCATCTTGTACTTGTAGTTAAGAAAACCACTATTTCTGCTCTCGTCTTTCCATCAACAATGTATTTATGCCTCCATATAGAGGCAAAGAGGAACAGATATGTTGTTAGGTCAGATATTGCGGTTGGCAGTGAATACTCAAATCAGTGTAATTAGGCTCTAAGAGATCTTTAATAATCAAAATAAAAACCATTATAATAAACACATTTTGCCGATCAGAAATCAGTTTGGTTTCTTTTAGCTTAGATATCGGTGCCTGGGAACTCAATGAACTCTTGGAAAGCATTTAATGCTCCACGTTGGTTGTGATAGCGTTTTACCTGCAAGAGTTGTCGAGATTCTTGAAGAAATGGTAGCCGGTGAGGCTTGCGATTCGGCAAATGTGGAAGATGAGGCAAAACTTCGTAGCACCATCGTTCAACTATTTGAAGCGCTTGTTGCGTGGCATGCGGCTATCGACTAGCTACAAATGAACCGCAATTACTTTTAACTTTTTTCACTTCTTCAATTTGATTCAAGTGACGAATGACGGCAAACTGGTCAACGTTGAGTCTTTTTTGTAACATCTTGTGTAGTCGTAAGTATACTAGCGTTGATAGTTGCTTTCAGTTGGCCGTTGCCGACTTCTCATGACCAGTCACTAATTTCTTTGTCCTAAGGACCTCGTGTCCTTTACAAAACTTCTTAATCCATTACTTCACTGTGCGTTCGTTGGCAGTTCCTGGGTCATATGCGTTATTGATGTTACAAATTGCCACTGCTGCTTTACGACCCATGTTGAACGCGAATAAAACTGTACTGTGTAGAACCCAGTTCGTTCTAGCATTCAATTCGTTTTAATCTTATTCTTCAACGTCGTGAACACTGGTTGAGCGCGCCTAGTTGCAATATCGAGGATAGCGTGGCCGTGGCCTTCCATAAGACGTTCCTTGTTGACTGCTGGAAGGTGTTTGGACGTCGGGATCGGCCCCGCTTCGCACTCCGACGAGCCTTACAACCACTCGGCCACGTCCCCAACCCCCACATCCTTTCCGTAGTCTAAAATAAATAGCAAGTAATAGGTCATCAGCGACAAAACCTAAAAGGAGAATTGCGCATTAAAATGGATATGTGACAGTGCCACATTCATCTTGAAATATATTTCAATGAAAGGACAAGTTTCAACAATGCCCTAGGGTCCAGAAGCCGCAATTTTGTTTACATCAGTCTAATAATTGTCGGATTGCAAGACTCTCAAATAATTAAGATGAGGAAGACCGTGCTGCTGTATAGTAGAATCAGACCACTTCAGTAATTATCTCATGCACTAGTCAGGTTTGACAGTTCACTAGACAAAAGACCGATCGGTAAACAACTACGATTTCTCAAAGCGTCAGATACGACAGGTCGACAATTTTTAACGCAACTTGGTGAGTTCAGAAAGGTGTTCAACTCAGTTGTGAGAGAATCGGTTGTGGAAGCTTTGGGCAGTCGGAAGGTTAACCAGGCGGCATCATTTGCTAAAATTATTTAGAGCCATCATAAGAATGTCACGCAAAAATTGGAAGGAATTAATCTGTAGGCGAAGACTAATAGTCGGTCATAGTCAGCAGCTATATCATCTTCTTTTCTCTGATGATATGGTTCATTTAAAGCAGTGGTAAAGTAAGTAAAATAAACGCTTTTGATAAGATCCATAGCACTCAGATCGTAAAAAATTACTTTTTAGCATGCCTCCCTTTTCGTTCAATATTCTATTGATTGCGCTGAAGATGATTCAGGTAAGAAAATTTGTAGATGGCACCACTAACTACAATTTGGGGATGGCTGCCGATGTTGTGTAAATACTCTCCATTTGTAACAAAACGGTTATGTCGGTTTACCACTAGGAAACTTATATTTTGACAGCTAACTAATGAGCAGCCGGGATAGTGCGCTGATGAAGACTGAAAGTGGATTCTTTAGGTATTTCGGTTTGACCTTGTCTAAGCCAACGTTTTACAATTTTTCCTCCACAAAACAGCATGTCAAAGTATGGAAGAGAGGACCATGTAGACTCTTATCTACTCTCATACATGATCTTCCCCATAGTCTTCATTAAAATGACTGATCTCTTTGTACTGTTGGGTGATCGTACTGGTCTAGTATAACATTCGCGAAATTTCAAAAGATGGTATATGTATTGGAGTTTTGACGTGAGCTAATAATATCTTGCAGCTTAAGAGACTTCAAAATCGCGTAGCAACGAGGTGCGTTTGTTGTAGTTTAAACTCAAAAAAATGTCGCACTAAAGCAAGGATACCGGTCAGCCTTTTTCGTTTTTGATGCATACTCTGGAAGTGCCACATTTTCAAAAGTCGCCAAAGACTCAAAGGAATCCTTGTTTGAGGAGAACTTTGTATTTCCATTTTCAAATATTGATGCTTTTTGCCTTATCTGGGAGAAAGGATTTTGTTACTAACAGGCGGTGATTCGATTCTGTGTAAAATTTCGAGACAATAGTCACAATGACTAGGTAGAATTTTCTATTCACCAAGACGTGGCAAACCTAATTGTGGTACTCTCCAATGAAAAACTCCATAATCTAACGTAGCCCGTAGCATAAATGGGTTTGTGAGTTCTATTGGGCGTTTGCAGCCATCATAATAAACCTAGACATTCGATCAATTCTAGATTTGTGGATTATAATAGGTGACCCCGACCATCGTGGCAAACCTAGAAACCCAATCGTCCTGATCAACCCATTTTGTTCTGCGAGCCTTTTCGAGGTGTTTTCCAAACGTTTTTCTGTGTCCAGTGCCTGCATTGAGGTCTTCAGTGATATCCTTGCATTTCTGAATCCTTTGGATAACTTCTGCAGCCCACATATAGATTGCTCGAAGCTTGCGTTCGGCATACCTCGATGTTGAACCTCAGACTATAACGATTGTCAAAGTCCGTGGCATGCGCTCAGAGATGAACTCATACGTTTGTAAGCTCACGCTGTACGTAACAATCCTTGCCGTAATTTTTGCGTATCTAAAGCTAAGAGCATAAAGCTTTCGGCGTTGATCAGCCCATTTGTCATCAATTTTTGACTTCGCTTGAGATGATGAATGCAAACTATTCTTTCCAATGACTCGCGGTAGTCTCCCGGTGTATAGAGTCAATGCAGCTTACCTTTCCAAGCAAATCTGATCTAATCTAAAACCAGTCTAGTGTCAATTTGGCGAGCTTCGTGAACCATGAGCGCGAGATCAAACTATCAACTTTGTGTGCGACACAGAGCACCTTTAACCACTGCGCCTCATGCGCTCCTTATGCGATTCTATTGAGTCAAAATAACCAAAAGTTGTCGCAACAGTCTTCTCGTACTTGTACTCCTCAACACTTCGGTATAAGCGCTTGTCTCGTGGTCAGCGCAAGCACAACATTCCTATTTTTTCCAGCTACACGCAGAGATGATTTCTTGAATTATTACGCAGTAGATGAAAAGACTATTCTACTATGTGCTTCTATGTGCTAAACAGCCATTCGATTGCTTGTTGTAGGTAAAATCGAAGGGCAAGACAAACAGTATACATGAACTAAGGCATTTCCATGCATATGTGTGTCCACGTAGGGAAGGTATTTTCAACGTGGCACAGCATATAAATTATTCCCTCGATCTTTCTATTTCTCAAGCCAAGTGCATGACCTCTTCTGACTCATGCATAGCACCCTATGTGTTATGTCGCTTCTCGAAGGATACTCGTGAGGCTTCTTCTTGCTACAAAATATTTTTACATTCATTCTGAAGGGACTTCGTTTTGATACTGCAACCGATATATTAAGGCGAATCGCCTCATTAGCATAATAGGGTTTTTTTTACTTCGTGTAGACGATAGTTGAATGTGGCAAAATACAGCTTCACCAAACTGTTTAGATCCATGCAGAGTTCGTATATAGGGCAACCGTCGTTGGTTTTTTTTTGGTTAAATCGCAACTGAAAAAAATTTTACCATTAGGAAAAGTTGATTGATATGGAGAGTAGCTAGTAAGTAAGGCTCATCTTAATGATCTTTATATCTTGATGACTACAGCGATATTCAACACCAAAATTACTTGGGTTTTTGAGCGACACTTCATGCTCAAGATTCTCATCTGTAAACCTCACAAGTCTTTGGCTGAAATCATATCATTCCTTGATCCATAAATGTGTGAAAGTATTACACTCTGTTTTGTTGAAGCGTTTTTTATCATTCGGTCATTACAGTTTAAAAGGCGGCGTAAGGCAACTTACCAATAAAATATGCATGCAATATAACAATATCATCATTATTCACAGAATACCTCCTATAATTCCGCAAATTACAGACAATAGACTAACATAAATGCATGTGCCACTTTGCATATTAAGAAAACTAAGGTGAAATTTTGATAGGAGCGCATTTGATGCAGTGATTAATGGTTCTCTGCTTCGCACACAACGTCGTTGATCGACCTCGCGATTATGGTTCACCAAGCCATCCAGCCCTCCGTAGGCAGCGGTCACTCGATACTGCGGTAGACCATCGTGTAAAGGCCAAGTACGCATTCGATCACTTAAACGATGTTAGAAATTGAAGACGAATGCACGGCGCATCTCTATGAAGCTGCTCAACGCCGAGAGCGTTATTTTTTTATTTTCTATGGTTGAGCTTTAATATAAGCTTATCGGATATACGAGGACTCATCAAAACACTAATGTTAATGAGTTGCGCTGATTTTGTATGGAAAATTGGTTAGTGGTGAAATGTACTGGCTACATGCATAAATGAACAAATCCATACCTTTGCTCCATTTGGAGCCGCATTATTGAATAATTCTACAGATTTTCGTCAGCACAAAATTATTTGAAATATGAAGAACAGAAAACTACGTCAGTTTCTCAGTGTGTAATATTACATTTCGATTTGTCAGCACTCATATTACAGACGGAGAAGAGGTGGTATAGTTGTAATGGTCATATATATTACATAAACGGTTCAACCTAGCTGCGCCTTAGATGAACTCTACACATGACCTAATGGACTTCTAATCCCTGCGAGGTCGCCAATCTAGCAGCGGACTAGTCTAGGATAAGCTTACTATCATTGATTGACGTGACAACACCCTTCCGCTTCTATCCCGGGGCTCCAAAAAGAATCGAACCCATTAGCACTCAAGAATATTCGTGACAACAATGGGAAAATCCTCAAGCACAGCCAAATCAACACATGAAATGTAAAAAACCTTTTTGGAAGACGAATTGGGAAGTTAATCAAATATAAGTTCTGGGAACTGAATAGTGTGATACGTGTAAGGCCGGGTCATGAAATAGAAGAAATATGTATTACAGATAAGAAATGTCTTTTAGATAGTCAGGTACGAGTTTTTTTACAAGTTCTATTTACAACTGGTGACCATTCGAGTCCTACCACAGCGTTTTTAAACTGAAGCTGAAAGTCTACACTAGGCCTTGTGCTACTGTTCTGCTGCAGGTTTATCGACGCCTGTTTCGTTTTAGCTCATCCCCAAAGGTAATTGGCAAATGGCTTGACTTGTACGATAAATCTGAAGATAATAAACTTTCATTCGCTTTACCGTTTATCCACAAGAATGAACAAAAGTTTGAAACGATGTCTAAAATATCTAAATCGTATGCGTCAACGAGCTCGTGATCACTTGTATGACGGTTTGTTTATAACACAACATTGATGTTTTACCGTAACGGTGGAGACGGCGTTTTCATGAGTTCGTGTTCGGCTTACATGATTTCTATAGTGTTTGAGAGAAATACGCTGGTGAACCGAGTGGGCCACTCTGCATTCGTATAGAAGAGATTTTCGTTGAAAAATTCAAAGCTAGTTGCGCTCCACTGGACACATGAAGAGCACAAAAACAAAAGAGGGAAGATTATAAATTTGAAGTCATCAATCTTGCAAAGGAATTCAGCACTTAAGAGTGTAAGAGCCTTGAAGAGATTTGAATGATGATGGAATTTATGTACCAAGTTTTAACGGTGAGGTTATGTAGGTGTGTGGGTCAGCAAAGCGTTGCCACTTTGACCTTTCAAGGCTTTGAAACAGCAACGTCAACCTTGCTTCAGGAAAACAGTATATTATTGATCATTTGCGAAGCTTATAAGAACAATATACTGTAAATAACTTTGAAGTTCTGGTTCAAGAAATCTAATTTTTTAGAATCCCTTGATAAGATGGATTACAGAAAATCGACCAGTGAAACGAGCTTCTCAAGCTAAATAAAAACATCCAAGTGTAAAGATGATTAATACATGATTAACACACGCTTTTTTTGTGCTTTCTGATGCTATAATTTGTATGCAACCGACGACACGTCAGCGACACCATTCGGCATACAGTACATGCTCTCACTAACGGAACAAGTTGAGTCATTAGGTCCAAGGCAACTGTGCAGCTTCGGTTTCTTTTTTGTTCCAATTTTCTGTGCCCAATACTAGCTGTACAAAATTGGTGAGTTGGTTCTCTATAGGATTTTAATTTTTGCGTTACTTACTGATGTACCTACACGACCCGACTTCAGTGGTAGCGACGGTCCGAGCAGAATTTTCATTCGTTTCTAACTCACACAGTGGCTGTTTTCAGCGATGATTTGACTTGAGCATGATAGCGTGCGTAATTGTCATACCGTGACTAATACCGCGAAAAATTTGCAACTGTCGGCACAGCTGGTTCATCTTACTAAGTTGAGAAAAAAGTTCCTTAACAGCCACGAAAAATTCAAATTTTGTGTTTGTTTCACACTGTATCGGTCATTGTAAATTCATGGGAATATCTCAGGAGTATATCTCTAATAAAAAATAGTAGTTGGCATTAATTCGTCGGAAGCGCTCTTTGTTTCACCATATCATTGCCACACCGCAAAAAAGACTAAGGAGAAGTTTGATGAACTGGAGGAAGTCAAAGTCCTGCCGTACCCAGCCTACAGTACAGATGCTGCGCCGTCTGATTATGGCTTTTTCCGCTCAATGGAACATTTCCTGGCGTGGACGCTGATTCGAGACATTTGACCAAGTTGAAGAGGCATGTCAGGAGTTTTTTGATTCAAAGCCCAAGTAATGGCCGCAATCGAGCAGATCCAGAAGCTTGCAGATCGTTGGCAGAAGATCGTATAATGATGGTCTTAATTTTTGAAGAATAATTACTGCGAAATTTACCTAAATTTATGTATAAATTTAAATTTTCAGCGGGAGTTAAGGGACTATATACTTAACCGAGTAGTTACAAACGCGTATCGAGCTCGTGGTCGTCTCAATGGATTCTTGAATTCTCCTGGAATTCATTCAAGTGTTCCTTTTGGTTCCTCTATCATCTGTTATTCCTGGAGTATGGTCGGCTCATCTGCGTTCCAAACATGTTTTTAATTCTTATAAACCTGGAAGTTATTTTTGATTTCGAAGATCTAAGTAGTGCATTCGACTAAACGTTGTCGGCGCCGACTGAATTTTGGAAGGAATCGTGAGCGGATTTCTTAATGTGGTCAAAGTGTCAGTTTACGTCCCTGCCGCATCGCACAGAACAAGAACATTGCTGGATCCAAAAGATGAGTGCGGGGTATCGAGTGCGTTACCCGGTCTGTGGCTTCTTTGAGAGGCTCAAGTGAAGCCCATGCGGCTATCCTTTCCTTGTCTAATTCCTCCTTTGTCTTGTTCGCTGTTTTAAATGAACGTCCACAATACACTTACGAGATGGTCTCTGTAACCTGAGAGCGATTTAGTGCGATCTGTTCACCTTGGCGCTCTTAATTACTTATGAATTGAATCTCTACGTAATCTATGAAACAAGAGCATTGTTGCATTTTCATGCAAGGTGCGATCCTTTTCCCAATTTTAGATTTATTAAGCATGCGACCCTGTTTTACTGAAATTTTCTCAAATGGTGAAGATATCATATCAAAACAAATTTGAGACAGGAAACTCCCATCACTAACTTCTTTTCTTTCTTTCTTTTCTTTTCTCCTCGCATTCGAGTGACTTCATGGTCCACTGCCGTGTGGCAGGTGTGAAAAGCTTCGGCGATATGGTATCGCGTCGTTAAATCCCTTTTTTTATAAACACGACAAAGATGGAAAAGCTGTTTTTCTCGTTTCCGATAACACTCTGATAAAGTTCCTATGTAGGGTAAGACCACTCTTTGGTCGATGAGCGCTGATATGGATTTGAAGACGCGAGAGCATATCGCTAAAGTTTGTTGCACTCGCTTCGACACTGTCGAACGCTTTCTCGTAGTTGATAAGTAGAAGAAGAGGCAAATGCTACTCCCACCAGATTTTAATGACCACTGGCCTGACTGAAATATAGTCCATGCAGCAAATTCTCTGTCAGAATCCTGCTTTTTCAACTAGTTGTGCCTCATCCGAGGCCTTCGATATAGGATAGGTAAAAGGGTAATTTTCGTTCTTGTGCCGCTTCTCAGAAGAACACCATCATGCAGTGAAAAAAAAAACATAATAAATAGCTCAATAGATGAAGGGCATAGTTCTGTACATCAGTTTATCTATGTGCATGTGATAAGGATATACTATTTCGTTCAAAGACCGCATGAGTAAGCATGTTGGCCGGTTCAAGATACTTCTTCATTGGTACTTTGATAGTAAGAAACTAAATTCATCGCCGGAAAAATTCTGGGAGTTAGGTATTTAAGGAATCCAAATCCAGTTGAAAACTGAACGGCTAGGCACTAATCTTACGAACTGATAAGTGACTGAATTTTAGTGCAATTTTTTTGCCGCATCATTTTGAGCAACAGCCTCGTTACTTGCTGACGCATCACAATGTTTTGACAAGTAAAAAAGCCACTTTGTGGCCAATCAACAATCGTTGTGATCATTGATATGTTCACCATTTGTCGCATAAACATCAAGCATACTCCGTAGTATTCCATTACAGATGATTCAACACTGAGAGTGCGTGTTATTCGTCTTTAAATAGTCTCAAGGTCATATATTGATAATTAATGTGGATTTAAAATGTTTAGGAGGGCCTCGTATATTGAACATGTCAGCAGCCCAGTGCTGCTGAGAGGTTGGTTATTGATCAAAAGTCCTCACACATATACTTACGAACACACACGCACACACACTTACATACAGCACACACACACACACATACACACACAGATACACGCTCACACACATAGGCAAGCGAGAAGACAAACGCGTTGGCAAGGGGACAACTAAAAAAAAACAAGCGCCTCTTGCTCACGCTCTCACTTTCACTCACTGTCTCTCTCTCTCTCTGCCTCGTTCTTTTTGATCATGTAGATCGGAAGAATACCAGTCAGCTAGCCAGTCGGCCACCTTCTTAGTTCTAGAGAGGTGGGTGCCAGCTAGTCGATCGGTCACCTTCCTCAGTTCTAGTGCGACAGGTGTACTTACTTTTGAGTGATTATACTGCTAAAAAATGTCTGTATATACAAATAAATATACATATATATATATATATATTTATATATATACGGGTATGTTCATACATATATCTTGGTTATAAGTGTGCGTCGGTGTTTCAGTGTGAATATGCGTGTTTATGTGTGTATGCGTGTGTTCGGTGTATGTATGTCTGTGTATGTACGTATGTATATATATATATATATGTATGTATGCATGTATGTATGTTGGTATGTATGTATGTATGTATGTATGAATGTATGTATTATGTATGTATGTATGTATGTATGCATGTATGTATGCATGTATATATGTATCTATATATGTATGTATGTACTCATGTATGTATGTATATGCGCATGTATTCATGTAGGTATTTATATGTGTGTATAAGATGTGGGTATGGGTATGCATTTATTCGTATATGTGTATGTGCAGGCATATATGTATATATGTATATGTGATGGCATACTGATACGGAAAACCCTTTACTTATGCCTTCTGGGAAAGTCATTGATTATCAAAGTACAACAGTTGTGAGGGAGGTGGTACTGACCCAGAGTCACATGTCACGATCACTGCATTCTATCAGGTCAGGCCCGAGGACAAATTATCACTTCGCTACATTTGTAAAGATCATTCTATAAGTGCAATGCAAGTATTACGCTCAACTGATACTATTGTTTCTTGATCAGTTAGAATTGTATCTGTGGTCGTGGAAAACCATTCAATACAACTTCTATAGTCTTGTTTGTAGTTGTACAAATGTTCTTCCCGTGTAGTCTATCCACCTTGGATAGAATTTTTTCTTTATTTTATTTTTAGTAGTTTTGTTTACAGATTCATTTCTATGTACTTTCGCTCTCTTTTGGAGCATCTCTGCATTAGGGTGTTCAACCTCTAAGCTTTGATGGGATTTAACGAGATTTAACGGGATGAGCTAAGCATATGTGCAGGTGAATATGGAGAAGTAATGCTCTGCATTTAAAACATGTGGCAGTATTCTGCTGACAGATTTTCTAATCATGGTCCTCTGCATTTCTCTCCTGTCATGTTCACTTTACTGGCTATTACTCCCTTTTGTTCTCTTCTGTTTCAAACCTTAACTCAGCCGCTTCATGTTTTTTTACGACTCCTTTAAATCGCTGAGCCCTTTTCGCACTCGTTGTCGATTGTTTGATCCTAATCCCAAGCTTACCGAATTTTTAATTCCGGGGACGGTGAATTTACGCCACACTTGTTTGTAATGATAGCAGCAATAAGAAGGCCACCGCAGGTCATTTTAAAGGCCAGATATGCATTTAGTCACTCTAAGCGTACTTGATGAAGTCGAATGCATGACGCATTCCTCGGATATCTTCATTCTTTTCCATGATGCGCATAATTCGTCGGTGAAAACTGTTTCCTAGTATCACTAACTTCTAAATCACTTTGACATTAGAAAGGAATGAAGAGCTAATTTGACTATTAACACAGTTTCTTTGTCTCCATAGTCAATTTTATTCTTTAGAGGGCACATGTATCTAATGCCTAAAGGCGTCTAACTACGCACAAAATCGGTCTTTGCCTGGCGCAACAAAAATGTCGGACTCACAAAACCCTTAATTTCTCCGGATTCACATTGTTACAGCATTTATTTATGGGAGATGAAATATTGATTTGATGTAAAGTCAGTCACCTTAAAGCCGCAATGTAGGCCATATCATTCACTCACCTCTACGAAGCTCAATGAAGACGAATACGTTTTATCACCCATCTTAGAGGGATTGATTAATGCTGAAAGCTTTATCTTTTTTTTTATGCGAACCACCAGAAATCATGAGTGGAATCGTGATCGGTCGCTACAGTAATTTCCAACATCGAACGCAATCAGAGAAGTAGCTGAATTTCTTGCTTTTACAGTTTAAAGATTTCTTTCACAATGCTATTTTCGCTTAGGATTGAACTGCATCTCAATTCGAGATTCAAAGTTGAAAATCTCATGAGAATAAAATTTCAACAAAAAAATTGAGGATAGATTTCAGATTTTTGAACTATGGGCTCTAACTCGAGAACTCTAAACAGAGACGTTGCATTTAAAGAGATTAATATCGTTTGAAGAACGTTATAGTCCTTGTTTAACCACTTAACCGTTAACTCATTAGAGCTCGAGCACTTTTTCTGCCTGTTCCAAACAAATACGAACAATTTGCTCGTCGCCGCGAACTCGCTGGTTTTTTTTTTATAACAAACAGAAAGTATTTTTTCCATAATCGAAGAAATTCAGGTAGTGCGAACAAGAGGGTTTTGTAGAAAAGACTTTATTCTTCCGTTCTATGGGCATGAATGATATGTGTGCTATTTTTTTTTTATCTGCGTTACAATCATTCAAAATACGAACACATTGCTGTTAGCTTTTCGAATGATGCTGCAGCTTATGCTAAATCTACTGCAATATTTGTATATCCGGGCATTCCGTGTGAATACCATAGTATATCATAGCAATTGAAATGAAATGATGGTTAATCTAGGCAAGCTGTTGGTCAGTTTTTTCGAAAAGAGGTATTTTATCAATTATTATATTTGTGAGAAGCTATTTATACTTTCTCCTATTTTGATCCTCATTAGATTAGCTATCGAATGAATGCATATAGTGCCATAAAAAAGGGAATTCTCTTAACTCATAATGCCCAGACTATGGTGACGCGGTCTGGAATACAATCTTCAGCAAAATAAGGCTAAAAAAGGACAAAGCTCTCGGCTTTGGTCGATCCCTAAGGGATACGCCATGCATTCGTCTTCAATTTTAACTTCGTTTGAGGTGATTGATTGCATACCTAGCCTTTACAATAACTCGTGGTGGCCTCCCGCTGTACCGAGTCAGTGCTGCTTATTCTCCTAAACAAGTCTGCGCCCAGGCCTGCACCAATTTACCGACCCTGGAGGAGCGAATGGCTTGGCGAACCATGAGCGCGAGATCGAAATCATCGACTTTGTGTGTGACGCAGAGCACTTCTAACCGATGCGTCACATGTGCTCATCAGCAAGATAGTGACCTATTTATAAGGAGACAACTTTTTTTGAGGTGTGGGCTAAAATTGGTGTCAAGCTGAGGCATTTGATTAACCCTTTCGGGGCGGCTCATATTGTTTTTTTCACGCAAGCGACCCTTTGAGCTGGCTTTTAGAATCATTTGTTCGAAGCTTCTTTAGCGCTTTGAGGCGCTTCTTCTAATCTGTGGTTTTAAGAACACAACGGTGATCCTAAGAAATTGATTCACAGCTCCAGCAGTAATTACTGATCGCTAAATTATTACTAATATCAATGCTATGTCCACTAGCACTGTGAATGATTCATTCCAAATCGGTTTAACTTGTAACGCCCAATGATTTTCGATCATGGGATCTCTGACCAGTGCGTATGACGTATCCGTACGCATTGAAATCAATGCGCATAAGTCGAAAGCGCGACATTCGAACAAATAATGGTGTAAGTGCACTATTGTTTCGGTTTTCAAAAGTGAAATTTAAAAAATTTTGGAAGTGCTTTTCACCTTTCAAATTCATGAAGTGCCATCTGAATTTTCAGTAGAGCGATCGAGTGATCTACGACAAAACAAATGAGGGTTTATGTAGGTGAATGCTGGAATTTGTTCATCTTTTTCTTACATCTGGTTCTTACCTTCCTAATCACTCTTATTTGATGGTCTCCAGTGTATTACAGCTTCAGAGACTTTTTGTTTGAGATGTTCATGGTCCAAAGGCGGTTCACTACAAAAAAGGCACCATAAATCCCGACTGACAAACATCCTTATCAATCGTTTAAATGACAATGTGGGCTGCCATACCCCGCTTTATCGCATTCCAACTCAAGCACTTCATATTTTTTCCTTCGTTCTCAATTTATATATCTTTCTTTGAAGCTGCAATGAGCAAATCTTCGTAATAAATTCTTCTCTGTCAAAAGTCACAATGGTGTTATCTCACCAGTGTCTGGAACCCGTTCACTACTTTATTTATTGTTTTTTTTTTTGCACTCATTTGATATATTTTGACTCATGGTCATTTTGAATAGATTTCTCATCCTTTCTCAAGATTCGATAGCTCACAGTGATCCAAGTTTGCTATGCCTTAATTGTTTCCTTCAGAATAAGTCTCTATGGAGGCGCCTGATGGTGGCCCAAAAGGTGATCGTGTATGGTGTGATGGATGGTGAGTTTGGTAACTGATCGTTTGAATCGTAACCTATGCACACTTTCTTTGCCTCTAGTGATTTTTCAAAGAAATAAAAATAAGTGAGAATTCCGTGCGGAAAATGAAGAAGTTGAGCCAAAGGTTATTGAAATCAAGCGTGCACTCTGTGAGTTAATGCTTTGTTGTAAAATATTTTGAGATAGTAGACAACTACGTCTATGTTTCTAACTCTCTTTTCTCTTAGCAATAGTAAATCGCTGTTATATCCAAAATAGGGGTGAGAATCTTTGCTTCACATTTTAAAATGCGCTATAGAAAGTTCTTAGTACAGTTGTCCAATGTTTACATGCTAACCAAACCGCCAATTCTGTATGGTGTCTTATTTTTCCAGTGAATTTAAAACTCTGGAATCCTGAAAAGAGAAAAAAGATGCTTTACAGCTATGACGTAGTACACTTTGGTCATGCGAATCAGTTGCGGCAAGCGAAGCAATTCGGCAAAAAGCTCATCGTTGGTGTCCACAATGATGAAGAGGTGGATTAAGTGATAACAGTACTAGATTCACAGCTTTATCAAATTCTATCGTTCAGATTTCTCTACATAAAGGCCCTCCATTATTCAATGAGCAGGAGCGCTATCGAATGGTTGAAGGCATCAAGTGGGTAGATGAGGTATGAATTCCAATAAAATAGAAACAAACAGTGCAGCAGGCATCTGTTTTACCACTATTTGTTATTAGTTTCTCAATATTTTTCCGAGTTTACTTGGTTCATTACTTTTTAGGTAGTCGAGGATGCTCCTTATGTCACAACCGTGGAAACTTTGAACCGTTACGATTGTGATTTTTGCGTACATGGAGGTGACAGCAATTATTCACTGAAATATTTATTATGTTGATGGAGTTCTCAAAAGTCTGTAGGCTCAACAAAATTTCGAAAAAGAAACGAAACTGGAAATTATAGTAGTTTATCTGATTGTATAAATGGCCTTTCTTCAAGAAGCATAGCGCGGACACCGACATGTTGTACACCTAACTGGTTTTTTGACAATTCAACAATATATCATACCAATATTTCTGATGAACGCGAGCTCTGGAGTCACTAAGTCATCACAGCAAGCAATCTACGACACTTACGAGTCACAAGGAATTTTGTAGGGTTTTTACTAGGTTTCGATCAGGATTACAGACACTCTTGAGATTGGCTTTCTCATAGGTGGAAGTCTCGAGCGTGATCTAAGTTCTTCCTCAGCTTCTACATCGCAGTTCAAATTCCAGGAAAATCTCCCTTAACTACGATGACGCTCCTAATCACTGGATTGTTTACCATGATGAATGTATGCTGTTGATCAAATACATTGCTAGGCCAAAATAAACTGAAAAATTCTCGACCAACTGAACAAGGAATCAGAAAATCTTGTGAATACTAATTAGAACTTATTTTAATAAAAATTAAATAGTCATTTCTTCAGCTCTTTTGAAAATTGCGTGAAATATTAAGTCCTTACAGATGACATTACTCTAACAGTTGATGGTAAAGACACCTATGAGGAAGTGAAAAAGGCAAAGCGTTATCGGACATGTAAGCGAACAAATGGCGTTTCAACAACGGTAATTGATTCAAAATTCCTTTAAATTATCTTTACAATTTGATCGATCATTTTCCTCTACTGTTGTCAACATTCCTCTAGGATATTGTTGCACGTATGCTGTTTCTCACGAAAAATCACCACGTGTCAGAAGACAATATGGACGAGCATCTCGAACGAGCTCGCACGATGAGCACGGTCGGTTTTTACTTTTTATTACTTTTTATTGCTTTTTAGAGTCAACAACTGATCAATGTGCATATTCCTGTTTGCCATTCTTCATCGCGAAGTCTTCTTAAGCGTTTCTAGCTTGATCTATGTTTTGAAGAATTGACGCCTTTTACTTGAATTCGACAGTGGTTTGGAGTTGCTTGTGTTTCGACCTTGTGTCATAAATATGTATGTAGTGGTTTCACGCATTACTTATACAGTGCACGTTTTCCTCTTTACAGAAAATCGAAAAACATCGCAAGAGGAGCTTTTAAAACTTTATTTTGCGTAAGTTAAATTACTAAGTAGGCTATATATCATGTACTTTTTTTTGTGATTATACAACTTTCACTTATATCATTGGTGCCACTGACACGGCTACACTTCAAAATTAATGTCACAAGCAAGCGATGTGCTGTTGATTTCTTACACCGGAATATAAATTGGTCGAATGTTGACTCCAGCGGACCTGCCGCTGTTTGTGTCTCCCCTATCTTTGCTGTAATATGGGCCTCTTCTGGTCCTCTTCCCAACATTATTATGCTATTGGATCTTAGCAGAACCGCAATTCTTTCGTGCCATTCTAGCTCACCTTTCGTATGAAAAGTTCCTCTCATTTTATTCACGTCATCCAATATTGTTTCTCTGTAGGCATTCTTAATATACTTCGATACGGTTTTCTTCAGTAATGAATCTTTGTATGATTGTTTCGCGTTCACTCTTCGATCCATCATGAGGAACAAAAAGGAAATTGGGAGATTACGAAAAGAGGAGAAATGGAGAGAACTAAGTACTAATTGAACATTACTAAGGCCAGATAAGCTGATTTCGTTATTGATAAGTACAGCGGCTTATCTGTTTTC
The DNA here is from genome assembly GCA_019055375.1 of Parelaphostrongylus tenuis. Taxonomy (NCBI): domain Eukaryota; kingdom Metazoa; phylum Nematoda; class Chromadorea; order Rhabditida; family Metastrongylidae; genus Parelaphostrongylus; species Parelaphostrongylus tenuis. The sequence goes on along the minus strand of JAHQIW010000882.1, from coordinate 87,454 downwards.
AGTTCCACTTTGATTGGCATGAGTGTTCGCGATGAGATGAATGTAACTGAAAATTTTTCTCTGTCTTTTACTTCTACTTTTTCCTATGTTCTATCTAGCCTTCTTATCGTTAGCTGATCATTTGAATATCCAAAGCAGAAAAATTTTCAGGATAGTGTGGCGGAGTCGCCGTGGACGCGTGTTTCGCGCTTCGTTGCCACGACAAAGACGATTGTGGAGTTTGCTGAAGGACGAGCTCCGAGAACAACTGATAAGGTGGTTTTTATTGTTTTAGCGAACAGCATCAATTGCGCCACCTGTGGTTCCTTCGATTATTGGGAAATGCGAGATAGACACTCACAAACTCTCCATTGTTGCTTTTCACTTGGACGAATATATTAATGTGCCGTACCACTGGCAGAGTGCACATCACATGAAGCGTCGTATAACCTCGCGCCTAAGCGTTTTGATTTCTAGGAAGATGAGGATCCTAAACTACAATGAAATGCTTCTATCTGTGTAAAACTTTGTGGCAAGATTCAGTTATGCTAATTACAAAGATCACAAAAGTTAGAATGGAAAGAGACAACTGGAACCTGACAGCTCCAGCACATATCCAAAATTTATTACGAAAAGCAATATGTTTGCTACCAACTGGCGGCTGCACTTACGTGAGACAGCTTCAAAAAATGTTCTCTTACAAAGAATTTCATGTTTGGTCATTCTAAGAACCTTTTGAGACTAACCATTCATTGTTTCATTGATCCCATACTGTATATCCTAAGACGATGAGTGATATACAGACCTTTGAACCTTACACGGGAGATCAACCCACGTTTCGCTCTTAGGGGGGGGGGGGGGATCCCATCCTAGTCTGCGGAATCATTATAGCTATGGTGATGTCTTTTCTTTTTGTACTGCGATGACTTACATTCCCATAACAACGTCACTAAAATGGGCAATTCGACATTTCCCATCCGAAAGGCGATGACACTTGTGACGAGCTCTTCTTGGACGTTTTCTTGCCGAAATGTAAAAATAAAGAAATTCGTAATAGTTGTGAAACGTTTCTGATATCGTCGAATAACCAATGATCAGTAGTGCTTTGTGGTTGAGACAAAGCAATGCACTTTTAGTGCTCCAAGAGACTGTCGATGATCAATGGAACCACAGACGATGAATTTGCTTTGTTTAGATCCCTAATGAAAGAGTATTTTTTGAAAATGATAATAGTGCTCTCTATCGTAGTATGCAAAATACACTGGCTTCGTTTTTTTACATCATCCGGTTCGCCATTCAGATTGTATATGTTTGTGGCGCTTTTGACTTGTTCCACGTTGGACATCTTTCCTTCCTAGAAGAATCGGCAAAATTGGGCGATTACCTTATCGTGGGCATATTAACGGACCAGGTTGTCGCATTATTCGAGTTTTTCTCCAATAGGAAACATTATCAAAAGTTTGTTATCGCTATTCTTTTGTAGGTAGTTAATGAGTATAAGGGCGAAAATTACCCAATCATGTCGCTACACGAGAGAGTGCTGAGTGTTCTTGCGTTCAAGGTAAGCCAGTTCGAAACATTCAGAACATTTTGTAAAGTCGGCAATTAATTAATAATACCCCAGAAAGTACTTGTTTATTTTTGCCCACATTTTTTTGGGAAAATACTCAAAATGAGACGGTTTAATCAATGTTCACAGTAAAATGTGCTGTTAATTGTAGCCCGTGAATGAAGTTGTGATTGGAGCTCCGTATAGCATTACTGATGAATTTATCGATCGTTTCAATATCTCGGTAAGTTTGTTTATTACAAAGAATAGTGTGTGAAGCCTAGATGTTAATCAATCGCGCTATTCCATGCGTAATGAATTTACCTTCATCGACCCTTGTAAAGGTGATTGAATGAATTTCTGGCATGACTCACTGTAATGACTCAAGATGAACTACCCTTCTATCGCGCTAAAGCTGTTATCCTTTCAAACAGACCTGTAAGGAATTTGCCGATCCCTGTGGATTGGACATTTCGTGGACCAGAGGCGCACGATCACAGTCGTTGATCCATTGTGTATCCCAGGGCGCCTCCAAATCATTGTGCTACATGTATGGTTCAACTGCAGTGACGCGTAAGATAAAAGGGGTTAGAAGTGCCATGCACTACAGACTCTTTCGTTGGTTCGATCCTGTAGTCCAGGCTTACAGAACGTTTCATCTCTTTGGCGATAGCACCAAACTTGTCTGACAAGATGGTAGCACTGAGCTGATAGTTGCAAATTGGCACTAGGATTATGGGGTGAGATGGGAGTAATGACTTAATAGTTCCATAAACCACTGTGGATTATTCGGTAGGCCATAGATACTCGCGAATGTCTATCGACAAAGTCGAATTCATAGCGTATCCCTTGAGATTGATCAAAGGCGAACTATTCACCATTTTCAACACTTTCTAAGTTACATTTTTATTTCCTCTTAGAAAAAATTGTCTCAGATATATTTCAGATTGTTTGCCAAGGTAGCCGTTTTCCACACCACAATCATTTTGGATATGATCCATATGAGGCCGCAAAGAGAAGAGGTACTGTGCGCATTAGCATATTTGGCTATATTTATTGTTTATTTATTAATTTATATTTATTGTTTGTTTATTTATTATTTATTTTATTTATTTATTATTTATTTATTTATTTATTTATTTTTATTGCTTATTTATTGTCTATATTTGCCACGTTTGTATATTATATTTATTCGTTGATATGGAATTGCTCAACGAAAACAAATATTTTCGTTGGACATTCATTATTAACAGCAACTATCCCATATAAAAGGAGCACTGCCGGATGAGGTTCTCAATTGAGCGGTGGGTACTCCTCCGCAAAAGATGTTACTTGACCGACAACAAAGGTCACTAAGAGAGCTAACAATTATGGAGCGTCGGCTCGGATCAGTCGGTTCTGAAGAAGACGAAACGCGTCGAAACGGTAGCCGAATAAACAATTCTTCTCGTAACTTTGTGCTACAGATCTAATCAGCAAAGTACATTATTATATTCGATCAATACCATAAAGAAAATGAGGCAAATGCAGATTACCCACTTTCTGAGCTGAAATTTGACGAAAGAGGTGGAGCGAAAAGCTTGAGTCTTTTTATAGGTATCTATCGTGAAGTCGATTCAAAGAGCGACATGACCAACGAGACGATAGTTGAGCGAATTGTCAAGCACAGGTGAGCAATTTATGTAGCAAATGCTCGAACAAAAGATTGTCAAATTCCCACTTCACTTCTGTTACAGCGAAATCATTTCACAAGTTCGACTAGCGATTGAATTATGGATAAAAAATTTTTATAGATATTATGCAAAGGCCTTACTTCCACTTTTCATATCTTTATGCATTACATCATGATTAGATTTCAAATACTGATGTAACTACATTGCATAAGTACGTGCTTCGAAATCTCCTCATTACCGTCCTGCGAAACATACAGTCTCGGCAAAACTTTAAACTGCTTTGTTCTTGACAAGTAAAAGACGGCGAATATCCTCATCGGTGAATCTGCCCTGGAATTACGTTGGATTGGTCGCTGCTCCGATAGTATATCTTGAGCTCATCAAACAGTCCATCCCTTGGAGGTCTGCGAGTTGGCGCCAAATTCACCAGGAAGGATAAAACCATTGCCAGTGATACATTGGCAGTCCACTATAGACCAACTGTCAATTTAGTCATTCCTTTGCGGTGTTTGTTGAAGTAGAGTGCATGGCGTATCCCTCATGGATTGATCAACGCTGAGGGTTTATCTTCTATTGAATCTTTTGCACTTGACGAGTGTTTTTGCTAGAATTTTGATGTCTGTTTCAATAAATACCCATGAAAACTAAATGGGGCTGTCTTAAGGTTTTTTGATCCACATAATTCTATGGATACTTATGGTGACTAATTATGAACGTCCTACTATGCCAATCTTGAGTTTCTACAGGAAGATCTTGACTGATTAATAGAATAACAGTGGTAAACCAATCAACTCGATTTTTCGAGATATGGCTCCTTTGATTGTACCGACCTGTTCATTTCATGTACAAAAAGAAATGCAGTTTCCGGCTGATTGAGAGGCAATACAATGAAATCATGTTGTAAAAATATGAATGTAAGTTTGTAAGTTTAAGAAGGATGCTTTCAGAAATGAATATGAGAGAAGAAATCGAACAAAGGAAAAGAGAGAGATAGAGGCCTTTGCAGCTCTTCAAGAAATGGCGTCGGGCGGTACCATTGATTGCAGAAACGCTATCAACATCGCATAATTAGACAGCTTGTTTCTATTTTCGTTGATTGCCCGTGAATGATTCCAGAAACTATTCACGAAAGTAATTGCACAACATCTGGTCTATTATGAATTGCTCCACAATCCGAAAACGCCTTAAACTTGCCTGAAGTATAGTTTTCTACGACTAAAACTAGAATATTTTTTGACATCTTATTCTTGTGATTTGATATGTTTTTACATCTTTTAATGCTCCTTTTCCTGTGATTACATTTGCTGGTCCCGGGATTCACCCCTACTTTACTTTTTTATCAGGAAGTCCATTAAAAATATTCGTGAAATCAACTTTTTTCAGACATAAGAAGTTTGTAGCAGTTATACATAGGTGAGTTAGTTCCAACTTTTCTTCTCATGGGTGTGTTTTCCGGGATCATCTATGATCATAGTTGTGAAGAAATTGTTGTGGATTAAGGTTTGTCGAACTATGTTGTGTAAAGTTTCTGTAAAGTGATTACGTGAAACATCTTTCATGTATTTCTTGCAATCATTAAGTCTAATGTATTTTGAGAGATTTTGCCCATGGTCCATATTCTCCTTATTTGATATGTTTTCATAATTAAAATAAACATTTGCAGACGTGATATGGCCAATTTTTATTCCGTTTTCATTTTGATTTTATAGATTTTATCAAACAACGTCATTAGTTCGATTTTGTGCTCTACGCAAACTGGATTTTCCGTCCATTTGTGGTCAGCACATTGATAGGAGTCTTGGCCAGGAGGATAGAAACACTAACCTATTGAAGCGCCATGACCACACAAATTTATGTATATTACAGGTATTCATTCGGTCGCTTCCATTATACGATAATCAACAGTATCGAACCCATGGTGCATTCCTTAGGGACTGGTCAACACCAAGCGCTCTGTCCTTTTGTCCGTTAATCGATGAAACCTTCCGAAAGCCAATCTCAAGGACGATGTATACACATATATTTTTGCTTGACAGTAAGGAGAAGATCGCTAAGCATTCTTCAACGCATGACACTCGAGATACGCTGCTTGCAGAGCATTTGAACCGAGAACGATGCACATTTCCAATTTTAAACGCTAACCTCTCGTTTAACGAAATTTCGTTGATAGGAAGAAAGCCATAAGAATCAAGAGATCTTCGCCTACCAGATGCATATTGTCTTATCTTGCAAAGGTAAGAGCTTATCTTTCAGGACAAGATGTACATCATCACATTACTGGCAAGCAAAAGTCATTGTTAATCGTTGAAAAAGAAACTTTGAGCTTCAACGTGAAAAAAGATTGCTACAATTTAGTGAATTTTTTTGTTTCGAGTAAAAATCAAAGATTATTAGCATCTGAAAACGATGATGAAGATGGTCTTCAGTGCATTCTGTGAGAGCTCAGAAGTTTTGTAAATAAATTTGAATATCTGTATGTAATCATGCCGCTGACATCGTAGCTTTCCTCTGAATCGATATATTCACGAAGGAAAATCAAACGATGGAACAAAGCGATATAAATAAAGATTATAGCAATTGATAATCGAGATACTGCTTCAATATGATGGTTACGGTTGTATGATTGTTTCCTCTATATCCTGTTCCATAGGCACAATCCAAGACAAGTGAACAATGAAAGAGTTGTTAGATAATAACGTAGTTATGCTGGCCATTTTGCTTTGATGAAAGTTGTGTATTATATGAGTGGCACTCGGGCATAGTGATTCCACCCACAATCTCCCTCACGAACAACGCAGAGAAACACTTGTCGGAACACTGACCTCTCAGTTCTTCGAGTTCCGCATGTCGCTAAAGCGCGCAATAAGGTAAATTTCCTAAAAATCTGATTCAGAATTCTTCTTAATAGACAAGGCATTCCATTAGTTGGTATACTTTCTTTGATAAGGAGAGCGCTGTGGTTGAGATATCATGAATTACGTGAAATGCGAAACTAGCCAAGCATTTGCGCGATCTCGCTCTAGGCCTACTAAGCCTTTCATCCTTCTGTAATTATAAAATTTGCACCGGATTGTTTGGGACAGGTTCACCATCTTCAATCTAAGGGGGAACAACTTAGCGCAGTTTACGTCAAGAAAATCGATGAGCACTTAACGAGTTTCCTAGATAACAATCGTGAACCAGAAGATGAATATATCCAGATGCAACAAAAAGTTCAAAAACCTGGTAGCATATTTAAGCTCTTCATGAGGTCTCTATAGCACTCATAAAGTGCTTTACATCTGTCTCAACCTTTTAGCCTAATCAGTAGCACAGTGCCTTTCGGTTCCGTCAGATCTTCGGGATATAATTATAGAGTTTTCCTACGTATAGAGTTTTCGACGCCGAACATTTTACACTCAACGTACGGTGAAAGGATCACAGTGGCGTTCTTTCAGAGTGAATGATTGTCGATTGTCGTTTGCTTAAATAACGGCTATTTGTTAGCAGACATAATTTTTGTGTTGCCTAACAAAGTTTCTTGTATTCTTTCTTCGTGTATCGTTGTAGTCGCTTATGAAAAGACCTTTTGTTTTTACCATTTGGACGTGGGATGAGGCTCATTCACTTCCTTAGCAAGTCTTCGAAATTGAAAATGCAGTCCGAACCATCTATTCAGGAAGCGAATCGTATTCGAATTGATTTCGACTCTCCAGACAATCACATTTTTGCCTTTAGCAAACATCTCTCAATTTTTCAGTCATTCTAGAAACAAGTATTGGTCACCCTCTCTGACTCGCCCTACTGAGCACGTAAGTTAAGCAAATGAGGTTTATCCAATCTTCTGTGGCCAGTTATTGATATACTTAGGTAAACTGCCAAGGTGGTTTGTCGCTGTGTTCCTGAGCAGGTCGCTGTGACAATGCGAGCATGGTCACGATATTAGCTGTGATCGTTTTGAACCTTCCAGTTGCCTAACGTTTCGACACTTCATATTCTATAGAGTGGATTAAAAGGCGTTTCACATTAGAATATTCCACTAGATGCCATTAAAGCCCACACTGCAAAAACAAACGTACGTGGAAAATCAGTGCGAATAATCACGGATTCGAATGAGATGGAAACGTTGAAGCTTCAGCGAATATAGTTCTATAACAGTTTTACATAAACTAGTATACAGAACATAACAGGGCTGATTATTCTTCTCAGTGTCAGATAAATTTCAGCGTTCACGGCATTTTTGATATAATTTAAGCTTAAAATTTGAATCAAACTACTAAAATGCTAAAATAAGTAATAAATATTGATAAATAAATAATAATCAAATAAGTAATACTAATTAATAGTAATCAATAATTCAATAATTAGTAACAAAAATAATAATCAAATGATAATTAAATAATTATAACAAATAAATAAATAATAGTAATAAATAATAGAATTCAAATTCATGCTTTCAGGACGTTGATGAAAGCTGAGCTTATAATTTATCGAAATAGGATTTGTGTAGTAAATCAAAGCATTTAATTGACTCAATTTTTTGTTCTAGTATTTTCAACAACCTGAAATAATGCAGATCATATATAAGTTGCATTTTGAAGCAAACGGGGATTTTTGGAAACTTTGAGAACTTCTTGCACTTCCATATGTAAACGTGTAGCATGTAAACGAAAGCCTTTCTTGTGCAATTTGCAAACTCCTAAATTTCTTCTTGAGCTAAACTAAGGGGTTATATTATTCTTAGACTCATTTTTTACTCAGCAGCCGTTTTGACAGTTCGCCTTCTCTAGGCCTCGAAAGGTCAAGTTTTCCACAATCCAATCAGTGAAGCACCTCCATCACTCCTGCAGAAAAAACCACCACTACTAGATTTCACTCGCACCAAGCGCAAAATCTACTCTCAGCATACTCACCGCTTTTCTATATGTGTTCTTCTGAATAATTCAAGTGGAGATCATCGGAAGGCGATCATGTAGACTTCTAACCCCACCCCATCAAAACAATAGTTCTATATACTCACTCATATCACGAGTGATAACGAAGCATTCTTCCCTGCGATCCACAGTTGGAATGGTCGTGTTAATTCAAAGCGCCTCTAAAATCTTTTGCGCTGATGTTTTATGTTTATGCGCAAGGCCGGTGACTTTTATGTCAAAATCTAATCCGTCATGCTTATGTGCTCTATGTGTCCTTAGCGGCGTGTTCCGTCAACTATGACGTTTGTCAGCTAGGTGTTCTGTGTAGCGGGCATAGAGCTGCCTACCCATCTCGCCAACATACTTAACGCCTTGCGCCTTGCAAGAGATCAGGTAAACTGTTCCTACGCTCATGCAATCACCATCTCTGTCATTAGGACATATTTTGCAATCTTTCATTACACAGAGACGGTCATATAAGCGGTTGCAAACTAATTGGGGCCTTAGAGTATTTGTATAGTATTTATTCAGTAACTATTTGTAATCATCATTTGAGCCACGCATGTCAGTGGTCTGTTAATGAGGGCTGACTTATAGAGCCCGATACACGTGTTTCGACCTTGTGATCTCGTCAGTCGGGAAGTTGCCCTTTCTCGTCTTTTGCTAATCTCTGTGGGTGCTCCAGTCCCCACAATAAGAGTTAGCGACGACGTACGATTTACACTCTATGTCCAGTAAAATTGAGCTGTGAGCTGTGGTCTTAAGAAAACACTCGAAACAAAAGATATGATATATTGAATATACTAGCCACGAGCATTCGAGTGTACAACACTCTGTGTTTGGTGAGTTTTTTACTGGACATAGAGTGTAAATCGTACGTCGTCGCTAACTCTTATTGTGGGGACTGGAGCAAACACAGAGATTAGCAAAAGACGAGAAAGGGCAACTGCCCGACTGACGAGATCGCAAGATCGAAACACGTGTATCGGGCTCTATAAGTCAGCCCTCATTAACAGACCACTGACATGCGTGGCTCAAATAATGATTACCAGGCATATTGAAATTTGAGCTGTGGTCTTAAGAAAACACTCGAAACAAAAGATATAACTATTTGTACTTGTCCGTTTTGTAAAGATGAAAAAAACCGTCTTCGCTGAACATCTCACGTTGCTGGTTAACTAGCTACATTTAACAGATGACTACTGATATCACTGACAAGGTTACTACATATCTGAGAGAAAGAAAAAGAAGAGCGTTGGTGCCACAGTTGGTGGTGAGACGTGAATGCTTGGAAAGTTTTATGTCTCAAGTTTTGACCGTATATTAACATCCTTGCATAACGCTATTCTATATATTTACAACATCAGCCATACTGCAGGCATGAGAGTTTAAAATCTATCACAAGATACTTACTTACTTACTTACTTAAAGAGTCCGTCTTCACGAACTGTGCGGACCCCAGCACATTTTGCATTCGTTTTTTTTTCTTGCGATTGCCGTCTATGGTGGTGGCGATTCGAGCATGGCGGCTACCGCGAGTTTCGTAGCGTTATGTGTAAAATATTAGCAGCTGCGAGTACAGCTGATTAATTCTTCGTACAAACACGTCCGCCCAACGTCTGAGTGGTCGTTCTCAGGGGCTGGTGTAACCACATGGAATCCACTCTATAGTTCTTTTTGTCCATCTGTCGTCTAATCTTCATACAATATGACCGGCCCATTTATGTTTCCCTATCGATGTGTATTCCTCCGGATCACGAAGATAAGACAAATTTCGGATGTCTGAACTCCGCAAGTCGGCTAAATGTTGTGAGAGACAACTAAATCTCAGGAGATATCGCTCGAGCGCTCTGTAAGTTGTTCGCGGCAGTTTTGACGTGGATGAGGTATCAGCACACGTTTCTGCCAATCAACAGAACGGTAACCACCAGTTACATAACATAGGATTACTATATTATCAAAAATCAGAAGATGTTCCGGGAATCTTGTGCTCAGACGATCATCTCACTTTGCTGGCCATTTCGTCCTCCTCATTGATTATATTCGCAGAAATTGTAAAGTGAAGTTTGAGCATTCGAGATGCGAAGAATAACTGCAGATGAAAGAAGTCTATTCCAATAAAGGTTACTAGAGCCCCTTGTTTTCCCCTCACATCAAATGACTGTTTGCAAAACTGAAGTCAACTTTGAAGCAAAGCAAAAAAGAACAAATCACTAGTTATATCTTGACAAGCTATCCGAGGAGGTAGTGATATTGTTTTATTTAGTGATAGTAATACGGTACAATATCGAGTACAGTAAAGCAGTGCAATAGGACAATATCATTACACAACACAAAAGTCAACGTTTTGGCGTCTTGCATTCCCTAGAGCCTGGAAAGGTCAAACTAATTTGCAGTTCCACTCAGTCAAAAACCTCGCTCCAAGCTTTGGGATTATACTTTATGTTCTCTCACTATGCACACATTGATAGCTGTTCGAAACATGTTTTTGACAAGTGCGCATTTTGTGTGAGATGGATGAGAAGATAGGTAATGAACCAAATTTTGCTAGTTTTCGAATCGATTGACTTGAACGTTCAAAAATAGAAATCAGTTTACTTTCGGTTCCACACTGGTGGACTCTATGTATTCTGATTAACTATTCAGCAACTCAAAGCATCTATTCATTTTCTCCTGGATAGAGCAAACGACAGAGCAATCATATATATATGTATATATATATATATATATATATATATATATATCACCTGTATCACCTGTATCACCTGTCGTCCCGTTGATCGTCGAGTGACTCGAGCGGGTACCAGAAACTCCTCCATTTTTCCCTATCGCGTGCAAGAGTAGCCCAGTGGGTCCTCCTCGCTCTAGGAATTCGCTGAGCATCATATCTTTCTTCCATCGCTTTCATGAAGAAATCGGACCAACGGGTCAGTGGTCTTCCTTTAGAGCGCTTGACGTCCCGAGGAATCCAGTCGGTAACGGCTCTCGTCCATCGGTTGTCGTTGAAGCGCATCACGTGTCCGGCCCACCTTATTTTCGACATCCTGGCGTGTAGAACGGCGTCTCTGATTTTCGATCGTTGACGTAGGTCGGAAGTTCGGATCCTTTGTCTCATTTGCGAAATACGAGATACTCCTAGCATCGACCTTTCGACTGCGCGTTCGATAACTCCAAGTGATCTTTCATCCTGCTTACGTAGCGACCAGGTTTCTGCTACATACGTTAGGGCAGGGATAATTGTCGAGTCGAAAAGGTGGGCACGGAGTCGGATGTTCTTTGTTCTCTTCACTACATTCTCGATGCTCTTATACGTTCCCCAAGCCGCTCGTTTCCTCCTGCTCAACTCTGGGACTAGGTCGTTCATCATGTTGATTTCACGACCTAGATAGATGTAACTGGAGCATTCGGAAATTGTCGCTCCGGTGAATAGTTTTGGCGATATTGTATCGCCTTGTCGAACCCCTCTTCTTAGGTCAATGGTGATATTGTTGTAGAATGGAGATATTCTGGTCGTGAAATCTTTATAAAGCTCACGAAGGATCATTATGTACCGAGTAGGGACGCCCTGGTTATCCAGAGCCTCTATAACCGCTTCTATTTCCACTGAATCAGAGGCTTTTTTCAGATCGCTAAAAGTGAGACAGAGTGGTTGTTTGTACTCTCGCGAAACTTCAATGAGTCTTGTGATCGTGTGGATATGATCCATGGTACTAAATCCTTTTCTGAACCCTGCTTGTTCGCATGGCTGTCCTTCGTCCAGTGTTTTGTCAATCCTGTTCAGGATGACTCGAGTAAAGAGTTTATAGACAACGGACAGCAAGCAGATTGGGCGATAATTGCCTATGTCGTGAAGGTCTCCCTTTTTGAACAACAATACGGTCTTGCTGGTTTTCCATTGAATAGGGACCTTGCATTCTGACAGGTAGCGAGTGAAGAGCCGAGCCAGGGTGTTGATGAGAACTGGCGGCAGGTTCTTCAGGTGTTCTGGTCTAATCCTGTCTGGACCGGGTGTTGTTCTGTTTTTCATCGACGATATAGCATGTCGGATTTCGGAAGGAAGGACCGGTGGAAGACATATTCGTCCTCTTTCAATTTATATGACGATAAGAGAACATGGCTAGCGAAGAGATCCGAGTAGTATTGGTGGATGATTCTCTCCATAGCCCTTCTGGAAGCTGTAAGTGTCTCGTCAGGGTATCGGGGTGCAATCATCTTGGTCTTATAGTTGGCGAAGCCTCGCTGGGCTTTGCGAATGCTCTTCCCAGCTTCTGCAGCTTCTGCCATAACTGCTGCTCTTCTTTCTTTAAGGTCTTCTTTTATCGCTTCTCTGCATCGTTTCGCAAGTTCGGACGTAAGGTTTCGGTTGCCTGCAGCTCGTGCGATTCCACGTTGACGTATCAGCTCGAGGGTCTGCGGAGACAAGCGTCTCTTCGTGACCTTAAGACTCTCGGCTTTTTTAGCGCTAACGTGAAGATATCCAACGAGTCGATCGTATTCTTCGTCGATGTTGTCGACAACGGTATCTTCCCAAGAGCCGACTAATAATTTGAATACATCCCATTTTATGGTAGTTCTGGGACTTCGTTGTTTGAATTTAGCGGCTTTCTCTCCTCTCCTCGAAAATTGGAACGTTGCGCGAAGGGGGCGATGGTCTGATCCCGTGTAGAACTTGGGAACAACAGCGACGTCTGTCAGGCAAAACGTTCAATTTACTATGATGTGATCTATTTCGTTATGGTACTCTCCATTGGGAGACTCCCACGTCCATCGCTGAGAGAGAGGCTTTTGGAATTGCGAGTTACCATGGATGGTTTGGGTCGTCATGATAAACTCGGATAGCCTCTCACCCTGTTCATTCCATTCTAGTCCGTGGGTCCCTATGTGACGTTCTTCAGACGTTCTTCTAGGTCCAATTTTTGCGTTAAAATCTCCGACAATGACCTTGAAGAATGTATGATCTTCTCTGAAGAATTTTTCGAGGTCCATATAGAACGCTTCGACTTCGTCTTCGTCATAGCTTGATGTTGGTGCGTAAGCAACGAAGATGGTCAAAGCCGGCATAGAACCACATCTTTTCAACCGTAATCGTCCGATACGGGTTGTTAGTTGTTCGAACGAATCAATGCTCATGGTCAAATTCGATTTGACGAGGACGCCAACGCCACCGACACCTCTTCGATCGCATGTTTCAGGGAACAGTTCTTTTCCGGTGTCATATACAGCGTGAAAAGGATGACGCCTTCTCGTCTCAGCCAGGCCAATGACGTCGTACCTTATTCTTCTTGCTTTAATCAACAGATCTTCTACAGCGGATTGTTGAGCAAGGGTTCTTGCGTTGTAGGTACAGATCGTCATTTTAGTCCGTTTCGATCTTGGCAGCCTAGTTCGGCCCTGAGATTTTAGCAGCCTCTCCGTACTCGTCCTACCTGGCGCTGCCGTACCAGGGGCTCTTTCGGGGTCAGGGAATGAGGCCCATATTTGTTACTGTTTTTGGCATTTTGATACCCAACGTGTAGCTTGCCAGGCTCTAAACGTGGGGGCTGGGTACTCACGAGTAGCTTGCCAGTCTCTCTCGGGGTAGCGGGAGGAGCTTATTTGTTGGAGGCGACTCCTAACCGCCTCCCATGTACTTCCCAGCCGCTTGATTGCAGGCTTTTGGCCGACTTGACTCGTAGAAATAGAGTTTTTGTCAAGTCGGCGCTGCAGAAGCAGAGAGCTCGTCCCCTGAATCCAGCGTCTCTGGGAAGCACACGGTCGCTTTTGGTTCGCGTTTTATTCCCCTATCCACCACCTGGGGACGCCCCACGTGCCCTCGCGACTAACCGGGCGGGATCCTTCAAAGAGGGAGGTCCGTGGATATATATATATATATATATATATATATATATATATACCTACATTAGAGAGACGGCCGGAGGTTAATTACTGTGGCCTACACATTAGACATAAAGGCTATAGTAAGGGTTGGATTTAGTCGTTGTCAGATTGTCAGCCCTCTCATAGATGCGAAATAATTTCCAGACCATCTGAAGAGTGAGCAGTTAAGGCACTCTTTTAAGAGAGCCATGACCTGCCGAATGGGAAAGCCATACATGTTTGTGATTTTTTTGTGCTCTGTTGGAAGCTTGAAGATGGCTTGCATTGTGAACTCATCGGACGTTTGTATAAAGAGCGATCATGCCGAAAGATTCCATTACAACGCGTTGTTGGGAGACGCGTTACATAGACAGTCTAGGAACAATTGAGTATTCGCGAATTGGGATGGAATGTGTTTCAGTAGTTGGACTAGCGTTATGTTTATAAATCACGTTATTCTATCCGTTGGCCCGTCTACACAGCTGATGATGGGTCTAAGTTTGAATTTTGATGGATTAGTAGATGCAAGATCATCTGCGCATACCAACTTATGAGCTTTAAAAGGTAAGTATAAGACAGGTTATGATGGTGAATCAAACTTTGGTTGAGAAATAACGGAAGGCTTTTGATCTACTGAGCTTCCTATTTTTACAAGTAATGAGTCCACTATCTGTGGAATAAAGTTAAGGGTATGTATCCCCTATGGTCTTCGATTGTGAGTTAGTCGAAAGTGGTTGTTTTATAAACGGACCGACTCCTCAACGAATTTTTTTGACACTTTCAGTTTGTTCTTTAGTTTGTCAAATGTTTCATTACTCGTTCTTGGCTCTTCATCTTTTTCTCCAGCGGGAAATCAACCTATTTAATGCTGCTTTCGAATTTACGTCACTTTGCCGGTTTCCGGGTGACGTCTGATAAAAAATATATTCCTTTTCTTTTTACACTTATTTCTTGAATCAATGCATATTAGTACCCATACTTGTTCTAATGCCTTCAAATAAGCAGTGATTGACGGTGGATGACCTTGAACACTTGGAGCTGCAACGTCTTCCTTTTCATTTCCCCGAAGTCAATCGGCGACCATTTTTTTTTGTAGTAATAGCTGATGTGTTTACGCTTGATATCTGGCACTCTGTGACATTCCAGACTTTTCATCCCTGTTCTCCATTCAATTCCCTTCCATGATCACGAATTCACTACTCCAACTGAGAGATAGCTTTCTTTCCATTGCTGAGTGTAGTTGCTTCAGCTTTGTCGACGCAGTCATTTTTCTTTCGCCTCTATGTATGGACTTGGAGGTATGTGAAGTACTCTTCATCTGCATCTGCTCGATCTGAACTGCAGGCCTTCGTGAATACTTTTCTTGTGCATGTTATGCCTTTGTTCGTGACGAATCTATGGAACGATGAGCGCAACGTCGACAGGAGCCTGTGGAAAAGTCTTCGAGTGGAAACTGGTCTGCTGGAATTTAAATGTCGCGTTCTTATCGATTTCGTCGAGGTCACTTATTCTCGTAAAAGTCTTGCTCAGTTCAACCCACAAAAATGCTTCGAATAATTTATCGTTTTCTTATTTCTATGTTCATTCAACATGTCAGTGTAGATTTTTGGAATACTTTGGTACTCCATAACTTCCTATATACCATCGCATGTTTTCGGTGCACACAGAACTCAAATACCATGCATAAGGTGTGAAAAGACTAGTGAAAAGCCGAACACAGACGGCAGCTGTTCAAAAATGCGCACCGAAGTCGAAACGTAAGATCACAAACCATTCATGGTTTCAGAATTGACGTCTATTTACTATGTAATGTTCACTAAGAGTGCAGTATAAGAGTCTGTAGAGCAAAGAAGAGTTTTTAACTTAGCTTAAAACTCAACTTAAAATGATGTGTAATACACGCGTTCTCAAAGGGCTAATTAGAATCTGACTCAGTTGTCAAGGTATTGTTCGTTTGTCTGACAGCCTCGTCAAAGTTTCTACAGTCTGCAGTCTGACTGCTCTAATAGTCATTCTCTTGCATTGCCTTTAGCTCTCTGTTGAGCTTTCGCTTCACTGCAGTAATATAATTTGTTTCGAAAGACAGATCGCTGTTGTTCCCCAGTTCGATATGCTCGGTTTCGACGATAAATGCTTGTTCTGTTGGTACGACCTGAGTTTCCATTTATTTTTGCTTAAAATTCCAAGTCTTTCCAAAAACTTACATTACTATCCTTTGTTTCGAAATTTGTAGTTGGAAGATGTTTTGCCCTAATTATTCTCATCAATTACATAAATATTATTGATAGGTTACTGCCCATTAAATGGCGATAAATGAAGTCTCCACCCGCTGGACAGGAACTCTTCGTAAGAGTATTAGTGATCACTCCAAAGCTTAGAACTCTCGGTTTTTAGAAAAATCTTTTCTAACGCTGTAAGATTCAAAATAACATTATGATTTACATCGGCCAAGTGATTGAAAGCTGGAGGTACGAAAACATATAAACGTGTAGGGAAAATATTTTAGTTACAGAGTTAGGCGTTCAATCTGGAGTTTCTTTCAGAGCAGAGAAATTCCTAATCAAATAGCAAAAATCGCACTTCACATCGGCGCTTCGATCCATGATTGCGCCAACCCCGTTCTGCCTCCACCCCACAGCTCGTGCGTGAATTGACCAAAGAACACTTGCTCGCGTGTGAATCAATTTTATTTTCCCTGTTGCACAGCGCAGATACGGTCTTTCCAAAAAAATGATTACAGCTTTGTAGTCCTTACATCCTACGCTATTGATTGATTACTAATTGCTTTAAGAAAGAGCTCTGTCTTGCGAGATAACGCGTAGAAAACTTTTCAAAAGCCGGCCACGCACCGCGCTAGCCAGAGATTTAAGCTTTCGAGTGACTGCTAACACTTTTATGCAATATTCTCTTCCTGCGAAAGGGTCGAATGTTCTTTTGTTGCCATATGAATAGGTGCTGATTTATGAATTTCGTCCCTCCTGCTGTTAAATTCGACTGGATTCCATAATTCAGAATCAGGATATATCAATAAAATTGGTCGGTTCTGCCACCCAAATCTTGTGCGAGAAGATCTCCTTCTAACAATTCTAATTTCCTATTGTATAATATGCTTTATCCTTACAAAATCTATAATGAACTTAGCAATAGCGAATATTGTACCTTTCGATTCCGAGAAAATGCGATACGCTTCAGCAGAGTTCAGGAATTGTTCTCTAGAAGTACTGTATATACTCGTCCAGACTTCAAGACTTTATAAATATCACAATTATGCCATCCTTGTGAGCTTGGATAGCACTTTTTTGAATAGAATAATTTTTGAGATTTCCTGTTTTCACAATACCAGTAGACTACAGCAACAAAAGTGGTAGCATTTATTGTTACTCAAAGCACGCCATTAATTATTCGGTTTTTTTGAAATCCAAATCGCTGTAGCAAATTCATTCTGTTTATGAAGATGTTTAGAACTAGTAATATTGCAATGATGAGCTGTACGCATGAGTTCTTTCAAATATGAATATCTGCATGATGGATTTGCCACTTACCAGCTATTCAAAAGCTCTCGGTAAACTTTTCCCAATGGAATAGATGTTGATGGCAATGTATGACTAAAGTAATTTTTGAACCACAAAGAAACAGTGTTAATGTTGACATATGGACTCATTGTCCATTATCATTTTGAGCTCACCTAAACGACACAGTTTCCTGCTAAAAGATTTTTTTTGCTAATCTGACTTTGTCATCTTGCCGTTGTTCTTCTCCTGCTTGAAATTGAGATTAGGGCACATTCTCCATGATACTCTCAGTGGCCTCCTATGCGTCTGCATTGAAGCGACAGACACAATCCGGTGCAGCTCCAAGTTCTCAAAAAGATTTGATGTCTTAGTTTTGAGGTATCATAGCAAGATATTAATTACTCGCGTTTGTGAAAGGTGACAATAACAGCCCCGAGTTTCTTTTTGAACCTTTCTTCTGTTTCGTTTTGTCTTCAGAGTCTCTACATGCTTTCTTGCACATGATAATGATTCTTATCAGCAGATCCTTTCATTATTATTTCAGCCAACATATCATGTCTGGTAAGGGCTCTTCTACAGCTCGATGCACGTGTTTCGTCCTTACAGACTCGTCAGTCGGACACAACCCGTCGTCTTTCGATCTTTTTATTGGTCAGTTCTCTCGGGAGCCTGCTCTCGCTGTAGAGAGATAATGAGAACGAACGTTTTACACTCTATGTCAAGCGAGATTTTCATTTTCATTTGATAAGAGGATTTATTTAAATTTGAACGTGGTCTTAATAAAACACTCGAAAAAAAGGTATAATATGATAAAATACCAGCCAAAGAGCAACCGAGTGTGCAACACTCTATGTTAAGTGTAAATCTTGCTTGACTTAGAGTGTAAAACGTTCGTTTTCGATATCTCTCTACAGGAAGAGCAGGCTTCCTAGAGAACTGACTAATAAAAAGATCGAAAGCCGACGGTTTGTGCCCGGGTGACGAGTCTGTAAGGACAAAGCACGTGTTGAGCTCTATAACAGCCCTTACCAGACCACATGACATGTTGGCTAAAGTAATAGTGAAAGGATCTATTGGAATTTGAGCATGGTCATAATAAAACACTCGATAAAAAGAATTTTATCGGCGTTTCAAACTCTTCTTAAAATAGGTTATATAGCTACATTACACTCTAAGATCACGCATCTACACCAGGAAGCTCGTATTCTTGTATGCGCTTCTGAATCTTTTAGAAGGATTTTGGACACAATAACTTGAGCATGGAGTATTAAATAAATTTCATCACCATAACAGGATGATCAGTGATAGCAATAGGTGGCAAAGATAGCAAATCACTCCAGCTTCTTCGGCTTCCAGAGCGGCTTCAGTTTCGGCTTTTGGAGTTCTGCCTACTCTACTTTAAGGCGACGAACCATTTTGTGTAGTCCATAAGTGAAACTGGAAGAGATCGTTTCATTAACAGGAGTAACGAAATGCGGTTGGAAGTTATTAACCTTATATACTGCAGTATAAATAAAGTGAAATCTAGGAAAGCCTTAGGCGAATCAGTACTAGTACTTCCTGCGACAGTCATAATTGCTGTAGACTTACAACTTGGAATCATAACATCATTACATTACTTCAAAAGTTGAAACGTAGACTAGGCTGCATAAATTATGTCTATTTTAATATTATAAGGCATCACTGGAAGCGCAGTCGAACGGTCGATGCCATTAGTATTCCGTATCTCGCAAATGAGAGAAAGAATTCCTAGTTCTGACTTACGTCAGCGATCGAAGATCAAAGATGCCGTTCGGCACGCCAGGCTGGCTAAAATCATATGAACCGGACACGTAATGCGCTTCAACGGAAACTGGTGGACGAGAGCAGTTACCGGCTGGACTCCTCGGGACAACGAGCGCTCTACAGGAAGACCACCGACTCGTTGGTCCGATTTCTTCACAAAAGCGATAGAAGAGAGATATGAGCTCAGCGAATCCCTAGAGCAAGGAGGACCCACTGGTCTACTCTTGCACGCGATAGGGAAAAATGGAAGAGTTGCTGGTACCCGCTCGAGTCACTCGACGATCAACGGGACGGCAGGTGATAGACATCAAACATAATTGTCATATCTTTCGTAATCTTCAATTAATGCCACGTAGCTGATGGAAAACGATTATTCAGTTTACGTTTCTACGTCTTTGCTCGCAGTTGTGCTTCTTTTCTGTAAATCTACTCCTTCGCTCTGTCCAAGTTCAAAATTCTCATCGGCAAGAAGACGACGAGACGTTAGTCGAACATATATCGAGGTCAGAGGAAAGGTAGTTTTCAGAATATTTATCTGATGTGTATTATTTATGAAAGACACTGGAAAGCTGATTGCAACCGGGCACAACAAATGTGAACTATAGTGTTGAGAGCAAAAATTGCTGCCAAGATGGAAAGCTTCAGGGTTGTAAACTCAAGACTGTACTAGGCTGGAAAGAAAGTTCCCACTGTTTGACAAAACCTTCAAAATTTGTGCATATATTCAACAAACAACAGCGACGGTCCTTAAAAATACAGGCCGTCATTATGCAACACTTTTTGGCATCGGTCTGCCAGGTTTCGGATCTGATCGAAGTACCTTCGGCTTTGAATCAAAGAACTCTTGACATACTTCCGAACTTCATCAAAAGATTCAAATCGGTTACCTTCCAAAAAGTGTTGCATTGATCGGAAAAGGCCGTAGTTAGATGGAATAACGTCCGGACTACAGGGTGGATGCGATAGAATCTCAACTTCGTCCAGTTCCTCAAACTTTGCCTTGGTCTTTTTGGCTGTGTGTGGTTTCGCGTTGTTTTGTTGAAACAAAACGCGTTTTCGACGAGCAAGTCCTGGATACTTCTCGGCTAACTTGTCGTAAACTTGTAAACTCTTGAATCTCCAACCGTACGGTCGCCTCAAATTTTTTTGATTCGGCCAGCAGCATTAGCAGCATTTGAACCAAATTTGTACTCGTAAAGCATCAAGAAGCGTCTTTGTTTCCTGGACAATTCCATTGTGCATAGATATAGATAAATTATATATCAATACATGCAAAACAAGTAGACCTTTCAAATTATATGAAAATCACACACGATCAATGCGAATAAACGACATTCCCATCCAAGATGGAAATTTCTTTCCAACCTAATATTTGCTTGGGAGAACAAACGAAGAATAATGGTAGGCTTCATTATCGCTGCTCTGAGCCACCATATTGAATCCCCTGCCGCCATATAATAGGAACTCTGCTGAAAGCTTTCGGTTAAATGAGAGTGTCCAATTACCGGTTGTACGGGCTCTACATGGTTATGCTACCATCCCAACCTACCAACTTCGGCTGAAACATGATAACAGCTCCTCAAATCTACGAGCTTTGGAAAATTCTTATCTATTAAGGAAAAAGATCTAATTTCTCATTTCATCAATGATCCCATATAAGCGGAGATACATCAAGCATGCAAAGATTTATGCTTATAAATGATCAGTAAGAGTTATGAAGAAAAGTTTCTTTGAGCCTGATAGACCTCCAATTGTTTGCGTATACAAATGGATACATTTCGTCCTGAAACGTTAATATACATAATGGCGCATTTCAGTAAGGATTTGTTTATGCTTGTCCATTTGCTTCTGGATCCAGCAGATGACAGGGGCGTTTGCCCAAATAAACGTTACTAGGAGCAATTTTTTCAAATGTTTAGTAGATTTAGAATTTCCGAGTGATAAATGTCCATTTCATTTTTACACAGTACGAAAATCTATAAGACGGCTTGTATTGAAATGTTACCTGTTAGGCCCATGTAGAATGAGGTAATATCGATTGACATTTTTATCTATTATCTGTTTGCATGTGTGCAAAATAGGTTTTATATGTAGAAAAGGGAACTGACGTGAGCATAAGCACTTCAATCAGCAAGAGGTTCAAAAACTTTCTTCCCATTCAGTGGTGTTAAGTGATGTGCGAAAATTTAGCGCCAAGTGGGACTTGAAGCCGCATTTCACCCTATCCGAGTGCACGTGCTCTATCCCAATGCACTACTGAAGCCTGTTTTGAAACCACTCTACGCTACAACATATCAGCCTGTCAGCAACCAGTCGTCAGCTTTTCGACCTGGTTGTCGATAACGTCATCGAACTTCAGTTATCCTGATAGATGTACGATATATATGTTGGAGGCAAGAATATTTATCCAACCGCTTTATAGTGGGAAAACTATGTACCTCCCTCTTTGAGGGATCCAGCCCGATTAGTTGCTATGGCACGTGGCGCATTCTTAGGTGGTGGACTGGGTAACAAAGTCGAACCAAAAGCGACCACGTGCTAACCAGAGACGTAGGTGGATTCAGAGGATGAGCTCCCTGCTTCTGCAGCGCCCATCTGATAAAACTTTATTTCTACGCGTCGAGTTGACCAAAAGCCTGCAACCAAGCGGCTGGGAACTACATGGGAGGCGGTTTGGGGTCGCCTCCAACAAGTAAGCTCTTTTCGCTCCTCCGAGAGAGACTGACAAGCTATTCGTGAGTACCTCCTTCCCACGTTTAGAGCCTAGCAAGCTATACGTATGGTATCAAATTGCCAAAAACAGTAAGAAATATGGGCATCATTCCCCTGACCCTGAAAGAGCCCCTTGGTACGGCAGCGCTGGGTAGGAGGAGAGCGGTGGGGCTGCTAAAATCTCAGGGCAGAACTAGCCTGCCAAAATGGGAACAAACTAACATGACAATCTGTACCTGTAATGCACGTACACCTGCTCACGAATCCGCTATAAAACATCTGTTGTTCCTAAGTTCTGCACGGAATCAGACCGTTGCCTCCGCGCAGCGCTCCGCTTTTCGCGAAAAAGGGGAAAACCCGCTATATTCAAACAACGAAATCCCAGAATTACCATAAGCCGGGATGTATTCAGATCGTTAGTTGGCTTTTGGAAAGATACGTTGTCGAAAACATAGACGAACAATACGACAGGCTAGTTGAATATCTTCTTGGTAGCGCTATGAAAGCCGAGAGTCCTAAAGCCACGAAGAGACGCTTGTCTCCGCAGACACTCGAGCTGATACGTCAACGTGAGATTGCAAGAGTTGCAAGCAACCGAACCTCCACGTCCGAACTTGCGAAACGCTGAGAGAAGCGAAAAAAGAAGGCCCCAAAGACAGAAGAGCAGCAATCATGGCAGAACTGTAGCAGCTGGAAAGAGCATAAGCGAAGCCCAGCAAAGCTTCGCCAATTACAAGACCAAGATTATTGCACTCCGACGCCCTAATGGGACGCTTACAGCTTGCAAAAGGGCGATGGAGAAAATCATCCACCAGTAATACTCGGAACATTTCGCTAACCGCGTCCTCTTACCGCCATATAAATTGAAAGAAGACGAATCAGTTGCTCCACCGCTCCTCCGTTCTGACAGACAGGATTAGGCCAGAACACTTGAAGAACCTACCGCCAATTCTCATCAACACCCACACTCGGCTCTTCACTCGTTACCTAACAGAATGCGAGGTTCCTATGACAATGGAAAACCAGGAAGAATGTGTTGCTGGTCAGAAAGGGAGATCTTCACGGCATAGGCAATTCTCGTCCAATCTGCTTAGTGTACGTTGTCTATAAACTCTTCACTCGAGTCGTTCTAAAGAGCATTGACAGAACAATGGACGAAGGGCAGCCATGCGAACAAACAGGGGTTCGAAAAGATTATTACCATAGACCACATCCATGCGATCACAAGACTCATTGAAGTTTGACGAGAGTCAGTTTAATCTTCCCTTGCTGTCATCCTTTTATGAACGCCGCTCTTCCCATGTTATCAGAACAATCTCATATTGTTCTGAACACTGTTTTGTTGTGAGTTGTGAGTGTAAGTAATGGATAGGAAGAGCCTGCTAGAGAATATCAAGCAATGGTTGGAAGGTAACTTAACACCCGTGACATGGGCCAGTTCGTCCCCGTTTCCTTATCGTCGCAAGACACAGCGCAAATAACATATTATCCCCTCGCAAAGCTTGGAATGGTCCCGATGATTAAAATCTAATTTGCTGTTTACTAAGACTCTGCCAGAAAGTCCCAGAATTACAAAATTACAATGGAAACAAGTTGTTTCATATGATTACTGCTTTGTATGAGCCTTTCATTGAGTGTTTTAATTGAGGGCACGGCAGAAAGCTTACAGGGATAGATAATATTCATTTTTCACCTTGAAAAATCTTGTTAGCTCATCAGAAAACGTCAGACTTCTTTTGCACGTACGTATATGTAACATTGCTTCGAATTTGGTATAAAACGTAAGTAGACTACGCGACACCGATACGGCACAGCATAAATGAATGCTTATAGAGAAAGCATATATTTTCCATGCGCTTATGTATGTGAATGTGCATACACGTTTGTGCGTTTTCTCGTTTCGAACTATATTACACATGTGATAACGCGGAATGATAAACTCGCGCGATATACGACGCTATAGCTCGTCACTTCCCCCAGTGGGGGAGATTTAGTAATCGTGGCCCTTCGGGGTGCCGCGTTGTTGTGGAATGCTGCCTCAGCAACGACGTTCACACTCCGCATAATGGTGCACTTTGTTACCACCTTCCCGATAAACATGTGCGGGAAGGCCGCTCGAAGGACAGGGGTGGAGGCCGTCACTGGGGCTGCTTCATAATGAGTCCCAATTTTGCAATATTGAGAAAGCAGATTTACCACTGCGATTAGCCGCACTTGCTCACTTATAAACGAAACAAAAAGTGTTAGAAATATGAGTCAGTGTAAGTATGATAGCACAGAAATGTCCAGTGACAGTTTAATGTACGACTTCTTCGTAAGGATCTTGCTTTTCTTTTCAAAAGTGTTTGTTTCAGAGGAATCAGTGTCATTGTTTTTGCTACTTATATCGCTATTAAGGTTTCTTCTATCACAAAGTACGGGATGCTGAAAAGTCATTGTGGTTCATACGATGATGAAATACACCGTTCGATAATCGGACGTATACTTGAATAAATGTGCTTATTTTTAAAATCATTATAAACGCATTTCTCGTACGTTGTTTGGTTGCTGATGACGTCGAAATTGCTGTTATTCTATATTTATTTTAGACTATAAAAGGAATGTTGGTTCGTGCAAAAGTAAATTTGGTTTTTTATTAGGAAGGGACAAATGAAAAACCGATTTCATTCGTTGGAGAACAATTTATATAGGAGTGTTGGCGATCATTCGAAAGCTGAAATACAGGGATACAGCCCCATGTCGCTGGCTCTAGTAAAAACTTTTTCTGACAGTGCTACTGGAAGAGATTTTGGCTTCAGACACGCATATTTCTCGCTGGACAGAGCTTTATCTTTGGACTATTAGCAATCGTTCGATGGCGTAATCGAATTTGATTCTAACGCCATGTTTATATCCTGAAGAAACCGTTTCTCTGGAACGCGTGAGGTAAGATAAGGGAAATTCAAATCTGCGATCATTGGCACCATTAGCCAACTCACGTGCGCCCGGCTGGCAATCCCCACTGACGCAAATGTTTCTGCCCACCACTCCACATTGTTGGGTTTATTTCGCATTTGTTATTTGTTGTTCATTTGAGTTTTTCTCTTTACCATCGTTTGAAGCTGATTCTTGCGGTTATTTTGATATATTAACACATATATTTACTCTTATATGAAACTGTCCCAAGAGCAAAAACGATTGTTGATGAGGTGGTTGAAGCAAATTGAAGAATTCTTCAATTCGCAGTACACCAAGTTTTACCGCCGCAAAAGAATAAAATTGCCAGAAAAGTGGGAGCAAGTGATTGACTGAAGGGATTTACTTTTATAATCACTTGCTGCTTCCATTTGTTGAAAAAACGTGATAAACGTGCACAAAAACGAAATTGTTCGAAAAATTTTTTTGCCAGCCCAATTCGTCAATATTAAGATCCTTCCGAACATAGCGTCAATTCGGGGAAATCAAAGGATACGTATACTACGATCAATAAATCCATACTCTAATAAAAAGTGCGAAATTTACAAGAAATGAGAGAGACGTCATAATCGCTTACGATCTCCGCTTACGGTCCAATACCTATGCTACTCTGAAATCTGGCTAGACTTGTAGTATTCTAACTAGAACATTTCGTAAATGTAGTGGGTTTTTCTGGTAAGCTCTCTCACTCACTCACTCTCTCTCTCTCCTCTTTATCCGTCGGAAATATGGGCCACTTTTTTTTCCGTGTTGTACCCGATAGTACAAGATATTGCGGAAGCCAGTACGAAAACAGTTATCCACATTTTCAGTGAAGAGAGAGAGAGAGAGAGAGAAAGGGTGGGGAGGAGAGGGGGAGGTAGCAACATACCGACCGCGTAAGGATGTAACTTGGTGAGCCATGAGCATGAGATCGGAACATCGACACTGTGTGCGACACAAATCACTTCTAACCACTACGGCGTCACCTTTACTGGACGAACTACTATACAGGTAGATTTTAGCAACCTTTTTTTTGCTGCTCGTCAAGAGATTGGCGAATCATTCGCGAAATTTGGCATTTGTCCTCAAAATGGTGATATGGCGCGGTGGTTCAAGGTGTTGTGCGTCGCGCACAAGGTCGATGGTTCAAATTCGTGTTCACGGCTCACCAAGTCACCCAAACCTCCGGGCTTGGTAATGTAGTACCAGGCTGGTCTCAGACATGTCTGGGAAGATAAGAGCACTGACTCGATACAGCGGAACGCCGCCGCATGTCATTGTAAAAACCAGATATGCGTTAAATCACTTCAAACGAAGCTAAAATCGAAGACGAATGCATGGTGAATCCCTGGGAAGTTGATCAACGATGGCAGTTATCGTTTTATGCTTTATGGTGACAAATTCTGAGCAATCATATCAATTTCGTCTCTCTTTCTTCCTCACCCCTCCGCCCCCACCCTTTGTCTTTTTCTCTCTCTCTCTCTTTGAAAATGTGGATAACTGCTAGCTTCCGTAATATCTTGTACTATCGGATACCATCACGGAAAAAGTTGAAGAGAGAGAGAGAGAGAGAGAGAGAGAGAACTTATCAGAAAAACCCACTGCATTTACGAAATGTTTTAATTAGAATACTACAATTACTAGCCAGATTCCAGAGTAGCATAGGTATTGGACCGTAAATGGAGGTCGTAAGCGATTATGACGGCCTTCTCATTAGTTGCAGATTCTGTACTTTTTATCAAAGTATTTATTTATTGATTGTCGTATACGTATCCTTTGATCTTCTTCAATTGACGTTATGTTTGAAGGGATCTTAATATTCGTATTGGGCTGGCAAGAAATTTGTGATTTGTGACTACCAGATGTGATCACAGTCTGTAAATTGTACTGAACAAAGTATACTGCTTCGTGAATTTGTTATTCCTCACTATCACATGTGTTAATGTATAGTTCAAATGAACGTACAAACAGGCGTTCACACATTCACATATATAAACGCATGAAATTTAGTTCCTCTGTAAGCATGCATTTTTACAGTGCTCAATAGATGTCACATAGTCTACCTAGATTTTAGACCAGATTAGCGACAATGTGACATGAACGTACGCATAAAAAAACTTTGACGGTATACTGATGATCGAACAAAAAATTATTCAACGTGAAAGTGAATAGTATTCCTCCCTGTGAGCTTTTTGCTGTGTACTCAAGTGGAACACTCAATTTGAAACCCATATAAAGCAGTGACTGTATGAAAACAACTTGTTTAGAAATCAATTTTGTAATTTTGGGCTTTTTTGGCAGTCACGAAGGTATTAAGTTGACTATATTGTAATGAACAGGACCATTCCAAGCTTTGTGAGGCCATAATATGTAATTTCGCGTTGTGTGCTGCGACGATAAGCAAACGGATACGAGCAGGCTCATGTCTCGGGTGATCACTCGCATTTTAACAGTTGCTACATATTCCCTTACAGGACCTTTCTATGCATTACTTAACAATAGTATAGTAGATATACATACATATAGTATAATATATATATCCATCAGCAAATGAGAGAAAGGATCCGAAGTTTTGATCTACGTCAACGATCGAAAAATAGAGACGCCGTTCTACACGCCAGGATATCGAAAATAAGGTGAGTCGGATACGTCATGCGCTTCAATGACAGCCGATGGACGAGAGCCGTGACCGACTGGATTGCTCGGGACATCAAGCGCTCAACAGGAAGACCAGCGACCTGTAGATCTGATTTTTTCACGAGAGGTATAGAAGAAAGATATGACGCTCAGCGAATCCCTAGAGCCAGGAGGACCTATTGGCTTACTTTTGCACGGGACAGGGAAAAATGGAAGTGTTGTTGGTACCCGCTCTGTCAGTCGACGATCAACGAGACGACAGGTGATACAGGTGATGCTTCGACAATTGATAAGTTCAAATTTTACCTTTCTCTTTGGGATCATGTGCTGAGGGTTTACCTGATGAATGCATTCTCAAATCTCTCATCAAGTAAGCCTTACAGTTCGATATCTTTTGTATCACAGTGCTGCATATCGCTAAGGTTAATACCTACGCATTACTCTATTTCTCTGAACTAAGCGGCGCTGTAACGCAGGCCATCATTTACTAATGAATACGCATTTTCGTGCTGAACAAATCAGGTCTTCTACACAGAAGCTCAGTTTTATCTAGCGACAAATTTCTGATCGCCAAATTGGTACTACACATGTGGCGGGATAGCTTGAATGACTTGATACTTCAAAAGACTACCGAAGGTCACTATACAGGTAAGATATGCGTTCAACTATCTGTAACGATGCTTCTTAGGGTTGATGGAATGCACCATCTCTCGAAATTACTTAATGACCAAAACCTTATTCTTGCATACCTTATCGAGTTGTTTATTTTGTATCACGATGACTGACCAGTCTCGATAAATTTGAGGAGCGAACAGCTCAAGAGCAAAGCTATGAAAGAAACATTAAGGCGAAAGAGTTTAACATAAAGCGCTGCCGTAAAGCGCTCAAACCCACGATGTCACTTGAGGTATTATCAGAAAAGCGAGCTTAAGATGCGTCTTCTCAACGTTCGGAAGAAGAATTTCCCATCTAATTTGAAAATGGAGGAGATTTGTAACGATTTCAACTAGCAGATTTTAAATAATTCGCGCTACTTTCCTTCATTATCCCTTATGGAAAATAGATATTTCTCGCATTTGTCCTGGGGTAATGAACCGTTTGAGGTGACTGAATGGATATCTAACCTTTGCATTGATTCGGCTTATCTACGTATCATGTCATTGCTGCTATCGCAAATAGGTGTAGTGGCAATTCACTGCACCCGGAGAGATTGAAAGCTCGGTGAGTCTTGAGCACGGTATTGAACCAGCGACCACCGATTGATCGACCACGCATGTCGCAGAGCACCTCTTTAGGTACTGCTCCAAAGCGCCCTTGAACGAGATACTCTAGAATAAAATGATCGGCTAAATGTTACTTTATGTTTTCTGTCATACGAGTTCATGGAAAATAGAACTGGCGAAAATTTTGGAGAATGAGTACTATAGCAGACCTTCAAAAAGAACGTAGTATGAATAGTTTGAGATAGTCAGCAAATTGCGACTGTAAAATTTTCTTCCTTACTGACCAGTTGCGTAGATAGCCGTTGATTGTCTCGAACCAAATAGAAGGTCGCAGCAATTTATGGAAGACGCAAGGCCCAGCGAAGCTTCACTAATTACAAGACCAAGATGATTGCACTTCGACGCCCTGATGGGACACTTACAGCTTGCAAAAGAGCAATGAGAAAATCATCCACCAGTCATACTCGGATGTTTTCGCCAGCCACGTCCTCTTAAAGCCATATAAATTGTAAGAGGCATGTTATTTCCTCACAAAGCGTGGAATGGTCCTGTTGATTGAAATCTAATTTGCTGAATACCAGGACTCTGCCAGAAAATCCCAGAATCACAAAATTGCATTAGAAACAAGTTGTTTTCATATGATTACTGCTTTGTATGAGCCTTTCATTGACTGTTCTAATTGAGGCCACAGCAGAAAACTCCCAGGGATGGCTAATATTCATAGTTCACGTTGAAAAATCTTATTTGCTCATCAGAAAACGTCAAACTTCTTTTTGGACGTACGTATATGTAACATTGCCTCGAATTTGGTATAAATCTAAGTAGGCTACGCGACAGCGATACGGTACACCATAAATGAATGCTTATAGAGGAAGTATATATTTTACATGCGCTTATGTATGTGAATGTGCATACACGTTTGTGCGTTTTCTCGTTTTGAACTATGCATTATACATGTGATAACGCAGAATAATAAACTCGCGCGATATACGACGCTATAAATCCTCATTTCTCCCAGTGAGAGTCTAGTGGTCGTGGGGTTCCGGCGGCGCAAGTTGCTGTGGAGGATGCCGCAGCACCGACGTCCGAGCCTCATCCATATCATCACAGAATTTTGTACCGACTTCCCGTTAAATATGTGCGGGAAGGCAACGCGAAGAGCAGGAGCGGAGGCCGTGACTGGTGCTGCTTTTTAATGAGTCCCGATTTTACATTATTGAGAGAGCAGATTTACTTCTAAGATTAGTCGCCTTTGTTGGCTTACAAACGAAACAAAAATTATTAGAAATATGAGTCAATGTAAGTATATAGCACAGAAATGTTCAGTGACAGTTTAATGTACGACTTTTTCGTAGTAATCTTGCTTCTTTCTTCAAAAATGTTTGTTTCAGACGGAGCAGTGGCATTGTTTCTGCAACTTATATCGTTATGGAGGTTTCTTCTATCACAAATTACGGGATGCTGAGAGTCATCGTGGTTTATGCGATGATGAAATGCACCGTTCCATAATCGGACGTAAACTTGAATAAATGTGCTTATTTTTAACGTCATTATAAACGCATATCTCGCTCTTTGTTTGGTTGCTAATGACGTCTAAATTGCTGTTATTGTACATATAAATTAGACTATGGAAGGGATGTTGATTCGTGCAAAGGTTAATTCGGTTTTTTTAATAGGAGGGGACAAATGAGAAACCGATTTTACTCGCTGGAGAGCAATTTTTCATAGGAGGGTTGGCGATCATTTGAAAGCTGAAATACAGTGATCCAGCCCCACGTTGCTGGTTCTAGAGAAGACTTTTTTTCACGTTGCTAGTGGGAGAGATTTCTTGGCTTCAGACACGCATATTTCTCGCTAGACACAGCTTTATCTTTGGACTATTAGCAATCATTCGATGGCGTAGTCGAATTTGATTCTAACGCCGTGCTTATGTCCTGAAAAAACCATTTCTCTGGAAAGCATGAGGTAAGATAAGGTAGATTCAAATCTGCGATCAATAGCAGCATCAGCCAGCCCTCGTGCGCCTGGCTGACAACTACGTCCGAGAAGCGATCTCCACCGGCTTTTTGGGCATATGACTCGTAAATATGTATCGCGTCAGCGTTTCACGTGGGAGCCTCACAGACTCGTAAGTGAGTCGGCCATTGAAGCCATTGCTCGCAGATGGGATTCCAACTTATTTTAGCTGCTGCGCTTCAGAGAAATGAAATTTTAAGGACATAAGCATAGCGTTGGAATTAAATTCACTTACGCTATCGAATGGTTGCTGACAGTTCAAAGAAAGAGCTCTGCAAAGAGAAAATATGTTCGTCTGATACATGGATCTGTGTAGAGTTTACAGCGTTATAAAATGTTGTTTCAAAAAAGCGGTAACGTGGGGCTGAAACCTCAAGTCTCAGCATTTGAATAATTACTAACACTCCTAAGAAATGTTCCTGTCCAGCGAATGAAATCGGTTTTTCATTTGTCACCTATCAGTATGTAGAAACCCGATTTCACTTTCAAACCGTGAGTTCAAGATGGGTCAATAAAGAAGAAGCAACTCGCAACATCAACAACAAATGTGGCCCCGCAACTGCTGAAAATAAGTCCACCTTATAAAGCCCACACAGTTTTCTGTAGTCTTATCCTCCACCCCCTGTTTAGTGCTTCCTCTTCCACTTCCTTCATCGAAATAATACCAATTAAATCGGAAAACGTGGTTTTTTCGCCGTCATATGTTGAGATGAATGTTGTGAGCTGTTAAAATTTGCCTACTTTATGTCCCTCAGTTCTCCGTAAAACTTACACGTAAATTTTAAGTTTTGTCGTTTGCGCGTGCTTTAAAACTTTTCTCTGCAATTTATTTTGAATGGAGGCAGCCAATACAGAGCATGTCACTTTCTTTGTAGTGTTGTTTTTGACAAATTTCACTTTACCTTTCGTATGGGAAGATTATCGAAAAATATGGTATCCAAAAGACAGTGTGGCAGGAATTAAACACAAAAGGAGTATTTTAACACAGTACTCAGCAGATCACTTTATGGAATAGGTTTTGTATGCAGAAAAAGGACTTGATATAAACCTAAGCACTTCTGTCACTAAAAGGCCCGCAAACTATTTTCCCATTCAATAGTGCTGAGTAATGTGCGAAACTTTGGCGTCGGCGGGACTGGTGTTCAATGGTGTTAAGTGATGTGCAGAAGTTTAGCGCCAAGTTGGACTTGAACCCACATCTCACCCTATCCTGAAGCCACGTGATCTATTCCGATGCACTACTGAAGCTTGTTTTGTCACCACTCTACGCTATAACGCATCAATCTGTCAGCAACTAGCCGTCAACCTTATGGCCTGAGGGTCGATATCGACACTGAACGCAGTTACTCTGACAGTTATGGGATGCATATGTTTAAGGTAAGAATTCCTTTCATTTAAACGCTATATAGCAGTGGTACCTACATTCCATATCCATGCCGTATCTAACCGATATTCCTTACCTGCGTCGAGTCATGACACAGCAAATACAAATTGACCTTTTGACCAGGTCGTGAAGTATGAGGGGTACCCAGCAGGACTCTTGAACTGTGCTCAAACTATAACTAGTATGTGGTGAGGTCAAACTGAACTTTGAGCTTAGATTATCACAAAAAACCTACCTAACACATCCAGCAAAATATGTGTTAGATAATGCTGAGCATATGCAGGCCTGTCATTGAATAAAAGTGTTGGAAATGAACAGGAGAGAGAAGCATTAATGAACTCAGGAAGATCGAAACGTGCTCTAAAACGCCATCCTGTAAGATAGTCGTTTGCATTTGTCTTTCACCATAGCAACTAATCGGAATACTAAAAAATCGACAGGTAACAGACAATGTCAAAACGTACCTTTATGTTTGTTTTATTTATATGCCTAACTTGTGACCACATTGCTAATAGAGCGATTTCACATTGTTCTGATCACTGTTCTGTTAGGAGTCGCTGTTGGGTAATACATAGAAACAGTCTGTTAGAGAATTTGAAGCAATAATTGAAATGCATTAAGGAACCGTGACATGAGCTGATTTATACCCGTTTGCTTGTCGTCGCAACAAACAGTGCGAAATTGCATATTACGATTTGACAAAGCTTGAAATGGTCTTCTTGATAACAATCTAGTCAGTTAAATATCTCCATGACTCTGCCAGAGAAGCACAGAATCACATAATTGCATTAAAAACAAGATGTTTCCGTAAGTCACTGCTTTGTATGAGTTTTCTGTGCTCACAGGTAGGAATACTATGCATTTATCAGGTTGAAATACCTTTTGTCTGCTCATCAATATAGCGTCAAAGTTCTTCTTGGAAGTACGTATTTGCCTCATTTTCGCGAATATGGAATCAGATCTAAGTAGATTATGCGACATCTATTGAGCAGTGTATAAATGTGCGCTCATAAAAGAGTGCTATATCATTCATGCACTTAAGTGTGTGAAAGTGTACACAAGTTCGTGTGTACGTAAGACTTGAACTATGCATAAACAGCTGTGATAGCGTAGAAATTCAAACTCACGTGTGATACCGTGTGACAGCTCGTCACTCCGTCTGAGGTGCGTCCGATGTCGTGCAACGCTCGTGTAACTTGTTGCGATCGCCCGGTCAGCAACAAGGTATAGGACAGTCATAGGCACTCCAACTCCCAAGTCTTGTGATGTCTTTCCGGTAAATGTGTCCTGAAAGGCGACGTTCCAGCCATGTACGCTGTTGCAATGGTTCCGATGCAACTGGGATTAGTTCGCAAAGAACCACAATTTTGCAGTTTTAGAAAAAAATTTATCCTCGTACATAGTCGCACTTGCTGACCTGTAAAAAAAACATGAAAGTAACTGGTGCATCTGTGAATATAAATGTGATAGCATGGTATTATGGCAAAATTTCCCTACTTCATGCTCATCTATCCTTCGTAAAACACGCTTCTAAATTTTTGCTCTCTTTAGTGGTTTAGTCTTGCGATGAAGTTCAGTTGAATTTTCAGACGAGAAGAGAACTGAAAAAATCTGGTAGCCAAAAGGCAGAATGGCTGAGATCGAACAAAATGCAGTTTTTCTTCATCACAGAATTCAGCAGGCCACTTTATCGCTTTTCAAACTTTCACATTTCTAGCACTTTGTTACAGTATGTAATAGATCTATATATCTATATATATACATATATATATCTATATATCTATATATATATATATATATATATATATATATCTCCACTAGCAAATGAAAGAAAGGATCTGAAGTTCCGACCTACGTCAACGATCGAAGATCAGAGACGCCATTCTACACGCCAGGACAGCAAAAATAAGGTGAATCGAACACGTGATAAGTTTCAACGACAACCGATGGAGGAGAGTCGTGACCGACTGGATTGCTTGGGACATCAAGCGCTCTACAGGAAGACCACCGACCCGTTGGTCCGATTTTTTTCAAGAAAGGTGTATAAGAAAGATATGATACTCAGCGCTCTTTTGCACGGGATAGGGAAAAATGGAAGTGTTGTTGGTAGCCGCTCGAGTCACTCGACGACCAACGGGACGACAGGCGATACAGGTGATACTTCAACACTTGATAAGTTCGGTTTTTATCTATTTCCTTGAAATCATGTGCTGCGAGTTTGTCTGACGACTGCATTCTCAAATCTCTCATCAAGTAGCCTTATAGTTCAGTCTCTTTTGTATCACAGTGCTGCATATCGCTAAGGTTAATACCTACGCATTACTCTATTTCCCTCAACTAGGCGGCGCCGTAACGCAGACCATCATTTACAAATGAATACGCATTTTCGTGCTGAACAAATCAGGTCTTCTACACAAAAGCTCAACTGTATCTACCAACATTTTTTCAAATTTCTATTTTGAAGTTTGAAAGTAATAATTAGTTCCAAGCGTTTCATTTCACTGAGAATCCAAGGATTCAAGAACGCAATGGTTAGAGGTGTTCTGCAGTACATGAGCATTCAATGGTCCGATCTTGGGCTTTAAGCTCATTGAGCTTCCATCCTTGTGGGTTCGCCAGATTGGTAGTACTGCACTTGTGGAAGGATAGCTTCAATGACTTGATACTTCAATAGACTACCGCAGGCCACTATACAGGTCAGATATGCGTTCAACTATCTCTAACGATGCTTCCTAGGGCTGATGGAATACACTATCCCTCAGAATTGTTTCATGTCCAAAGCCTTATTCTTTCATACCTTATCGAGTTGTTTACTTTGTATCACGATCACTGACCAGTCTCGATAAATTTGAGGAGCGATCAGCTCAAGAGCAAAGCTATGAAAGAAATATTAAGGCGAAAGAGTTTTACATTGAGTGCAGCCGTAAAGCGCTGAAACCCACATGTCTCTTAAGCTATTATCAAAAAAGCGAACTTAAGATGCGTCTTATCAACGTTTGGAAGAAGATATTTCCCATCTAATTTGAAAATGGAGGAGATTTGTAACGATTTTAACCAACCGATTTCAAGAAAGTCGCGCTACTTTCCTTAATCATCCCTTATGGGTAATAGATATTTCCCTCCCTTGTCTTGGGGCAATGCACCGTTCGAGGTGACTGAATGGATATCTAACCTTTACATTGATTCGGCTTATTTACTTATCATGTCATTGCTGCTGTCCCAGATGGGTCTAATGGCAATTTACTGCACCAGGAGAGATTGAAAGCTTGGTGAGTCTTGAGCACGGGATCGAACCAGCGACTGCCGATTGATCGACCACGTATGTTGCAGAGCACCTCTTTAGGTACTCCTCCAAGCGCCCTTAACGAGATACTTTAGAGTAAAATGATCTGCTTGATGTTAATTTATGTTTTTTGTCATACGAATTCATGGAAGATAGAACTGGCGAAAATTTTGGAGAATGAGTACTATAGCAGACCTTTAAAAAGAATGTAGTATGATTAGTTTAAAATAGTCAACAAATTGCGACTGTGAAATTTTTTTTCTGCTGACCAGCTGCGTAGATAGCCGTTGATTCTCTTGAACCTCATAGAAGGTCGTAGCAATTTATGGAACATCTGCTTAGCGCTCGAAATAAACTCAACAGTGTATTCTCCTTCATTCTAGGAATTGTCATAGATTTGAGAATAGAAGAGCAATGCAATTATCCCATTTCACCAAGCTACTCAAGTTCAAATTAGCCTTGGGGAAGATGCAATGGAATAAAATGGAAGTGAAAGTGGATACATGACTACTCACCGTCTTTATTTTGATGATGAAATTGAAGTATTCTGTCTAAATTGTACACCGCAGCTTCACGCGAACGTGCCAAAGGGAATAGCGGAAAGAAAGTTGATAGCTTATCTCGCTCCTGCAACAAAGAGGACAAGTTAGAGGAAAAGATCACTACTTTGTCTTGAAGAAGCTTATGGAAAGCTCACTTCACAACGTAGATGAGACGAGATTACATATAAGAAGTAGACTGGCCTATGACATAAAGCAAAGCATATTTCTGAAACTGAGTAAATAATAGTCTACTAATAAGCATACAAGACGTTGATAAAAAATTTCATACATACATCCTAATAAATGTATTCTAAGTGGTAATTTCGATTACATTACCGCTAGGTAATTGCCAAAAAAGTGGATCGTCATGGTTCGTCACTTCGTAGGCAGTCGTCTCATAGCAAGATATACCGACGTTGATACTATATTTCTGTGACACTTGATACAATTTGTTTCAACTCACCGCGTCTTTACAAAGCACGATAAAACCTTCTAATCTATAAACACTTTTGATCTATCCTTCAAAGTGAATACACTGCAGAAAACGCATAGCGATAAAATTTAAATTGTGAAATGTCTCGCAATCTTCATATATTCCTGCAGTAGGCCGAAAGACGTTATTATCATAACGTTTATTATATCAGAAAGCGGAGAAAATCTTCCCCAGGATTTTTTTCTCTAATCAAAAGCTGAAGTTTTTCCCGTCAGAAGTCCCAAAAATCAAGATACAGCTTGATTTTTATGAAAATTTGTAGGATCAGGATACTATCGAAATGTCGGTAGAACGATGTAGCCATAAATCCACCGTCCTCGTATCGTTTGATTTAGATAAGAAAAAAATCCAATCTTTTGAATGACACCATTTCGAATATCAGGGAGCAAATAATTATGATAAATGCGCCATTGATTTATAGCAGGGCACGCGCTGTGTGGTCAACGAACAAATATAACAAAATATCAAAAGTGTACCAAGATTACCACTATTCACGCAGCAAGACTGGAAATAGACTGATAGGACGATGGGATTCTGGAATCATCATTGAGAAACTTTGGTGTGGTTCTTACGGATGCCACTGGACTAGAAGCCGACCACCACTGTAGACTATGTCAGCACGAGAAAGGAAAATAATAGATGGGTGTATCGCATACTCATAAAGGTAGGATATATGTGTATCCAAGCAGGTAAGTTCTTCTTAAGTTGCGAAGTCACTAGAAAATTGGAAATCTCGTGAAATCGAAGTGGATTAATGTTGTTTCAATAACTCGACTGTCAGAATCGTTACCCTCTGATACAAACCTCTTGATGAAAAAAAAAACTATGAAGTCTGTCTGTGTTGATCAATCTTTGGGAGATGCTCCATAAATTCTTCTTCAATTTTTGACTTCGCTTGAGGTGACTGAATGCTTATCTGGCCTCTATAGTGGCTTTTTGTGACCTACCGTTGTATCGAATCGGTGTTGCTTATCCTTCCGGACAAGTCTGGACGAGTCTGGTACACCGACTACGTGGCCATGTACAACTCATTGAAGCCATGCGTGCGAGATCGACCCATCGACCTTGTGTGAGACGCAAAGTAGCTCTTGAGACAGTGTCTTTTTCCCCTTAAGTTCAGGTGACATGTGATTTCATAGCTTCGGCCGGCTATTAATGAGGTGGAATTTCTTCAATTACTGAGCCATCATAGCAGTCTTTTCAACTGTTGTTTCTAAAAGCTTTAAAGTATTCTGAAGATAAATCTGATTTTGTAAGGAGCCAATTTTGTAATATAAAACATGGTAAAAAGAGTGCTGAGAAACTCTCGGATAAGGTTGAAATTTAGAGTGGCTTTGAATCCGCGAGCGTCCTTCCAACGCTTACTATCATTTCCGAAATATCGAGACCTTTTCTCTTTCGTAATTTTCTCTCGGCTAAAAGATGTAGAGGAAAACTTTAAAAAATCCTCATGGCAGGGTAATCGCAATTCTATGCCGCCTGAGTTTCCAAGTTTCGCTCTGTTTCATCACAGTCGTGCTTATATTACACATAGTACTCTGTGATCAAAAATAACTACTTTGAATAATTTATTTATACATACGACTCGTTAACAGAATTTTTACAATGCGGATCCCTCTTCCTCTAGCACTCGATTCGTTTTTAGTTTTTTTCTTGAAAAGCGTAGAATACTTGTCGAGCATGTTTCTTTGGAACCCCGAGGATAGCCTCGCTGTGGCGTTTCATTGGACATTCCTGTTGACTGCCGGAGAGTGCTGGGGGTGGAGTCCGGCTCCAAGCTCGCTGCGACGAGCATCACAACCATTCGGCCAAGCTTCCCCTTACCCCTTCTCAATGCATGAATTTATTTATGAATAATATTTCGAAGTCTGAGAAAAGGACTCAAAAGCTCTTGATTCCGGAGAGCTGAAAATGGGTCGTAATGGCATAATAAGACTGGTTGACTTTTCGGCGATCTGACCTTCTTCGAGCCAGAATAAAGTCATTTTGACTCACAGTCTAGTGAGTCAAGAACCTTTATAACCTAGATTAAGAATTAGGGACGAGCTCCCACAGAGATTAGCAAAAATACGAGAAAGGGTAACTGCCCGTCTGACGAGATCGCAAGATCGAAACACGTGTGTCGGGCTCTATAAGTCAGCTTTTATTTAACAGACCACTGACATGCGTGGCTCAAAATGATTGCAAGGCATAATGAATTTTGAGCTGTGGTCCTAAGAAAACACTCGAAATGAAAGATATGATATAAAGAAAAGTCCTTGCATTAAGGATTGTCAATATATAATTTCAATAGTAAACAATAATATTTCCTCATTTTTTGGGTATGGGAGCCATCGGAGGAAAATTTTATAGGTAAATTAGGTAAAATTTGACAATTTTTTTTCAAATTTCGCTGGTTCGGAATTTGAATTTGGTAGTTTTAAGTGATAATCTGACGGATCGGCAGAGCAAAGTGCTTCAAACGAGTCCTCTTAAAAACCTTCCACCTCAAGTATTTTATGATTTTTCGATGGGGTTTGCAAAATGAGGTCAAGAGTTAACATCCAGCAAAATCCCTTTGCCGTGTCTTACGGCCTTAACGTCGGTTTAATGGAAATTCATGGTTAAATTTGATTAATTGTTAGTAATAAAATGCTGCATTAACCGTTTCACCAGATTTCAAGTGCTCGTAGTAGACGACCCTTTTCCGATCCCATTAAATGCACACCTACCCTTCTTTTCATGAGTACGGCGTTTTGCATTCAATTTTGCTGATGTTCGGGGTCGACCTACCGTTTTTTGCGTTTTGGCTAATCAAAATAAATCCAGTTTTCGTGTA
This sequence comes from Parelaphostrongylus tenuis, assembly GCA_019055375.1. Classification (NCBI taxonomy): domain Eukaryota; kingdom Metazoa; phylum Nematoda; class Chromadorea; order Rhabditida; family Metastrongylidae; genus Parelaphostrongylus; species Parelaphostrongylus tenuis. The sequence goes on along the minus strand of JAHQIW010000882.1, from coordinate 48,160 downwards.
CGGTCACTATGCGATGCAAAAAAGTTTCCTTTCTCGTCGGCGGTGGTTTTCTTCAAATTTAACATGAAACGTAAAGCTTCGCGCAAATGCCGTCTATCACAAACAAAAATCATCTCCAAAGTCCTGTGAAAACCATCTTATAAATTATCTTGTGTATAAGAAGCATGTGAATTAATGGCGTTTTTAACAAACTTTCAAACAAAAGAAAGTATTTGCATAACTTTATTTTTACTATTATTGCAGCAAAAGATGATTAAACGAAGGAGTCATATTTATGCACCTGATAAATGATTAATCTTTTACAGAGGTAACCCTTCATGTCACAAATATAATTTCTTACCAGTCAATTAGTGTTGTGTAGTAATCGTTTATCTTTTCATTAATTAAATAAAGATGCTTTTAGCGTGGCCAATGGTTCGATCGCGCACTCTCAGTTTTTTCCGCAACTATTACATCAAGATCAACATGATATTGACGAACCAGCAATAACAAGTATATACATACATACATATAGTATACATACATATAGTAGAGTATATGCATATATACATTTATATAGGATATTAGATATACATACATATAGTATAGTATATGTTATAAATATATATAATATATATAATATTGTATATATATAATATAGTTTATGTTATATATAAATCTCCACTCGCAATTGAGAGAGAGGATCTGAAGTTCCTAAAAACCTCAACGATCGAAGATTAGAGAAGCCGTTCAACACACCAGGATATCGAAAATAAGGCGAGTCGGATACGTAATGCGCTTCAACGACAACCGATGGACGAGAGCCGTGACCGACTGGATTGCTCGGGACATCAAGCGCTCAGCAGGAAGACCAGCGACCCGTAGATCTGATTTTTTCACGAGAGGTATAGAAGAAAGATATGATGCTCAGCGAAACCCTAGAGCCAGGAGGACCTACTGGGTTACTTTTGCACGGGACAGGGAAAGTGGAAGTGTTGTTGGTAGCCGCTCTGTCAGTCGACGACCAACGGGACGACAGGTGATACAGGTGATGCTTCGACACTTGATAAATTCAATTTTTACCTTTTTCTTTGGAATCATGTGCTGCGGGTTTACTTGATGAATGCATTCTCAAATCTCTCTTCAAGTAAGCCCTACAGTTCGATCTCTTTTGTATCACAGTGCTGCATCTCGCTAAGGTTAACACCTACGCATTACTCTATTTCTCTCAACTAAGCGGCACTGTAACGCAGGCCATCATTTACTAATGAATACGCATTTTCGTGCTGAACAAATCAGGCCTTCTACACAAAAGCTCAGTTGTATCTAGCGACAAATTTCTGATCGCCAAATTGGTACTACTTATGTGGCGGAATAGCCTGAATGACTTGATACTTCAAAAGACTGCTGAAGGACACTATTCAGGTAAGATATGCGTTGAAATATCTGTATCGATGCTTCTTAGGGTTGATGGAATTCACTATCTCTCGAAATTACTTAATGACCAAAACCTTATTCTTGCATACCTTATCGAGTTGTTTACTTTGTATCACGATCACTGACCAGTCTCGATAAATTTGAGGAGCGAACAGCTCAAGAGCAAAGCTATGAAAGAAATATTAAGGCGAAAGAGTTTAACATTAAGTGCTGCCGTAAAGCGCTCAAATCCACGATGTCTCATGAGGTATTATCAGAAAAGCGAACTTAAGATGCGTCTTCTCAACGTTCGGAAGAAGAATTTCCCACCTAATTTGAAAATGAGGGGGATTTGTAACGATTTTAACTAGCAGATTTCAAAAAATCCGCGCTACTTTCCTTCATCATCCCTTATGGGAAATAAATATTTCTCTCCTTTGTCTTGGGGCAATGCACCGTTCGAGGTGACTGAATGGATATCTAACCTTTACATTGATTCGGCTTATCTACGTATCATGTCATTGCTGCTATCGCAAATAGGTGTAGTGGCAATTCACTGCACCCGGAGAGATTGAAAGCTCGGTGAGTCTTGAGCACGGTATTGAACCAGCGACCGCCGATTGATCGACCACGCATGTCGCAGAGCACCTCTTTAGGTACTGCTCCAAAGCGCCGTTGAACGAGACACCCTAGAATAAAATGATCGGCTAAATGTTACTTTATGTTTTCTGTCATACGAGTTCATGGAAAATAGAACTGGCGAAAATTTTGGAGAATGAGTACTATAGCAGACCTTCAAAAAAACGTAGTATGAATAGTTTAAGATAGTCAACAAATTGCGACTGTAAAATTTTCTTCCTTACTGACCAGTTGCGTAGATAGCCGTTGATTCTCTCGAACCAGATAGAAGGTCGCAGCAATTTATGGAAGACGCAAGGCCCAGCGAAGCTTCACTAATTACAAGACCAAGATGATTGCACTTCGACGCCCTGATGGGACACTTACAGCTTGCAAAAGAGCAATGGAGAAAATCATCCACCTGTCATACTTGGATCTTTTCGCCAGCCACGTCCTCTTAAAGCCATATAAATTCTAAGAGGCATATTATTTTCTCACAAAGCGTGGAATGGTCCTGTTGATTGAAATCTAATTTGCTGAATACCAGGACTCTGCCAGAAAATCCCAGAATTACAAAACTGCATTAGAAACAAGTTGTTTCCATATGATTACTGCTTTGTATGAGCCTTTCATTGACTGTTCTAATTGAGGCCACAACAGAAAGCTTACAGGGATAGCTAACATTTATTTTTCACGTTGAAAAATCTTGCTTGCTCATCAGAAAACGTCATATTTCTTCTTGGACGTACGTATATGTAACATTACTTCGAATTTGGTATAAAACCTAAGTAGACTACGCGACACCGATACGGCACAGCGTAAATTAATGCTTTTAGAGGGAGTACATATTTTACATGCGCTTGTGTATGTGAATGTGCATACACGTTAGTGCGTTTTCTTGTTTTGACTATATTATACATGCTATAACGCAGAATAATAAACTCGCGTGATATACGACGCCATAGCTCCTTATTCCTCCAAGTGAGGGTCTAGTGGTCGTGGGGTTCGGGCGGCGCACGTTGCTGTGGAGGATGCCGCAGCACCGACGTCCGAGCCTCATCCATATCATCACGGAATTTTGTACCAACTTCCCGTTAAATATGTGCGGGAAGGCAACGCGAAGAGCAGGAGCGGAGGCCGTGACTGGTGATGCTTTATAATGAGTCCCGATTTTACATTATTGAGAGAGCAGATTTACTCCTAAGATTAGTCGCCTTTGTTGGCTTACAAACGAAACAAAAAGTATTAGAAATCTGAGTCAATGTAAGTATATAGCACAGAAATGTTCAGTGACAGTTTAATGTACGACTTCTTCGTAAGAGTCTTGCTTTTTTCTTCGAAAATGTTTGTTTCAGAGGAAACAGTGGCATTGTTTCAGCAACTTATATCGTTATGGAGGTTTCTTCTATCACAAATTACGGGATGTTGAGAAGTCATCGTGGTTTATGCGATGATGAAATGCACCGTTCCATAGTCGGACGTAAACTTGAATAAATGTGCATATTTTGAACGACATTGCAAACGCATTTCTCGCTCATTGTTTGGTTGCTAATGATGTCTAAATTGCTGGTATTGCATATTTATTTTAGGCTGTGGAAGGGATGTTGGTTTGTACAAAAGTAAATTCGGTTTTTTCATTAGGAGGGGCAAACGAAAAACCGATTTTATTCGTTGGAGAGCAACTTTTCATAGAAGTGTTAGCGATCATTCGAAAGCTGAAGCACATGGATACAGCCCCATGCCGCCGGCTCTCGAAAAGACTTTTTATCACGTTCCTAGTGGTAGAGATTTCTTAGCTTCAGACACGCATATTTCTCGCTAGACACAGCTTTATCTTTGGACTATTAGCAATCATTCGATGGCGTAGTCGAATTTGATTCTAATGCCGTGCTTATATCCTGAAAAAACCATTTCTCTGGAAAGCATGAGGTAAGATAAGGTAGATTCAAATCTGCCATCAATAGCAGCATCAGCCAGCCCTCGTGCGCCTGGCTGACAACTACGTCCGAAAAGCGATCTCCACCGGTTTTTTTGGGCATATGACTCGTAAATAAGTATCGCGTCAGCGTTTCACGTGGGAGCCTCACAGACTCGTAAGTGAGTCGGCCATTGAAGCCATTGCTCGCAGATGGGATTCCAAATTATTTTAGCTGCTGCGCTTCAGAGAAATGAAATTTTAAGGATATAAGCATAGCGTTGGAATTAAATTCACTTACGCTATCGAATGGTTGCTGACAGTTCAAAGAAAGAGCTCTGCAAAGCGAAAATATGTTCGTCTGATACATGGTTCTGTGTAGAGTTTACAGCGTTATAAAATGTTGTTTCAAAAAAGCGGTGACGTGGGGCTGAAGCCTCAAGTCTCAGCTTTTGAATAATTACTAACACTCCTAAGAAATGTTCCTGTCCAGCGAATGAAATCGGTTTTTCATTTGTCACCTATCAGTACGTAGAAACCTGATTTCACAAACGCAGTTTTTTCGCCGTCACATATTGAGATGAATGTTGTGAACTGTTGAAATTTGCCTACTTTATGTCCCTCAGTTCTCCGTAAAACATACACGTAAATTTTAAGTACTGCAGTAGTCTTTTACGCGTTCTTTAAAACTTTTCTCTCCAATTTATCCTGAATGGAGGCAGCCGATACAGAGCATGTCACTTTTTTTTGTAGTGTTGTTTTTGACAAATTTCAGTTCACCTTTCGTATGGGAAGAGGATCGAAAAATATGGTAGCAAAAAGACAGAGTGGCAGGAATCAAACACAAAAGGAGTATTTTTGCACAGTACTCAGCAGGTCACTTTATGGGATAGGTTTTGTATGTAGAAAAAGGAGTTGATATAAACCTAAGTACGTCTGTCACTAAGAGTCCCGAAAACTATTTTCCCATTTAATAGTGCTGAGTATTGTGCAAAACTTTGGCGTCGACGGGACTGGTGTTCAATGGTGTTAAATGATGTGCAGAAGTTTAGCGCCAAGTTGGATATGAACCCACATCTCACCCTATCCTAAAGCACGTGATCTGTTCCGATGCACTACCGAAGCTTGTTTTGTCACCACTTCACGATAGAACGCATCAATCTGTCAGCAGCCAGCCGTCAACCTTATGGCCCGAATGTCGATATTGACATTGAACGCAGTTACTCTGACAGTTATGGGAAGCATATGTTTAAGGTAAGAATCCCTTTCATTTAAACGCTATATAGCAGTGGTACCTATATTCCATATTCATTGCGTATCTAACCAATATTCCTTACCTGCGTCGAGTTATGCACAGGAATTACAAGTTGACCTTTTCACCAGGTCGTGAAGTATGAGGGGCACCCAGCAGAACTTTTGAACTGTGCCTGAACTATAACTAGTATGTGGTGAGGTCAAACTGAATTCTGCGCTCAGATTATCACAAAAAACCTTCTTAACACTTGCAGCAAGATATGTGTTAAATAATGTTCATATGCAGGCCTGTCATTGAATAAAAGTGTTGGAAATGAACAGGAGAGAAGCAATAATGGACTCAAGAAGATCAAAACGTGCTCTAAAACGCCATCCTGTAAGATCCCATCTGTTTGCATTTGTCTTTCACCATAACAGCTAATCGGAATACTGAAAAATCGACAGGTAGCAGACGATGTTGATAGGTACCCTTATATTTATTTTATTTATACTCCTAACTTGTGATCACATTGCTAATAGAGCGATTTCACATTGTTCTGATCACTGTTCTGTAAGGAGTCGCTGTTAAGTAATACATAGAAGCAGTCTGTTAGAGAATCTGAAGCAATGACTGAAATTCATTGAAAAACCGTGACATGAGCTGGTCCTATTCGTTTACTTGTCGCCGCAACAGACAGCCTGAAATTGCATATTACGCTTTGACAAAGCTTCTAATGGTCTTGATGATAACAATATAGTCAGTCAAATATCTCCATCACTCTGCCAGAGAAGCCTAGAATCACATAAATTTCATTGAAAACAAGTTGTTTTCATACAATCACCGCTCTGTATGAGTTTTCCATGCTCACAGGTAGGAAGACTATGCACTTATCACGCTAAAATACCTTTTGTTTGCTCATCAGTATAGCGTCAAAGTTCTTCTTGGACGTAAGTATTTGCCTCATTGTCGCGAATTTGGTATCAGATCTAAGTAGATTATGCGACATCTATTGAGCAGTGTATAAATGTGCGCTTATGAAAGAGTGCTATACCATTCATGCACTTATGTGTGTGAAAATCTACACAAGTCTGTGTGTACGTTCGACTTCAACTATGCGTAGACACATGTGATAGCGTAGAAATTCGAACTCACGTGTGATACTGTGTGACAGCTCGTTACTCCGTCTGAGGTGCGTGCGATGTCGTGCAACGCCTGCTCGTGTAGCTTGTTGCGTTCGCCCGGTCAGCAACAATGTGTAAAGACGGTCATGGGCACTCCAACTCCCAAGTCTTGTGATGTCTTTCCGGTAAATGTGTCCTGAAAGGCGACGTTCCAGCCATGCGCGCTGTTAACAGGCTCCGATGCAACTAGGATTAGTTCGCAAATAAGCGCGTTTTGCAGTTTTTCAAAAAAAAAGTTTATCCTCGTAACTAGTCGCACTTGCTGACTTACAAAGAAAAAAACATGGAAGTAACTGGAGCATGGGGAATATAAATATGATAGCATGGTATTATGGTAAAAATTCCCTACTTTATGCCCATCAATTCTTCGTAAAACACGCGTCTAAATTTTTGCTTCCTTTAGCGGATCAGTTTTTCGATGAATTTCAGTTTAGTTTCCATATGAGAAGAGAACTGAAAAAAATTTGGTAGCCAAAAGGCAGAATGGCTGAGATCAAACACAAATGGAATTTCTCTTCACCACATTATTCAAGAGACCACTTTATCTCTTCCCAAACTGTCATATTTCTAGTACTTTGTTACAGTGGATTCAGTTATATTTTCCATTTCACGGGTTTCGATAGGTGATCCCAAACTATGAAGCATTTCTGCAAGATTTAGTTTTTTTAAGAGCGATTTTTGTGAGCCGAGTAATTTTAAGAACCTCAGTGAATATGTCCAAGTAACGAAACCTCCACTTTGTTTCATTGTGGGTGATTTCGTCCGCCGAAGCACTGATTTTTAGCATAAAAAGTATAACCTAAGGAAGTGATCATCTTACTGATGAAATAGGGAACTGATGTCTTCCAAAAGCCAGCTTTTTTATTTACGCTAGGATTTCCTGTTGTAGAAAAACATGTAGCAGAAAGCCTAACATTCCACCGATAAAATGGATTTATTTATATCAAACATCACTGTGAAGACTTTTTGGCTGTTTCAATTACTCATGGGTTTCTCACTCAGTCGTCCAATTTGAAACGTCGCCTTCTAAATCGTGGAAACGTGGAAGATTCGTACTCCGGCAGTACATCTCAGGTAAGAACCATCAAAGTCAAAGAGGACTGAATCAGACAATTACGCGATCCAGTCTCAAAACGTTTAGCAAATAGGCGCTGGAATTTTACTGCTTCGAAGATAGTAGGTTGCTAATAAGTCACATCAACTAAATGATTGAAGCAAGCCACATGCGGATAGCTTTAGCACTGATCATTATAAAGATGACTAATGGACCTTCGTTTTGTCCCTCATTAACCTAGACCTGCTAATAATTCGAATTAGTGAAAATCAAGAAAGTGTAGAATTACCTTTGATGTGATGAACTTCATGAGATATGATAGCCCTAATATACAAGATTTATCAAGTAGAGAACCCATCCTTTCTAGTGTTAAAGGCTTTATTCCTCTGATGCTTAGGAGCCTTTAGTGTTCTGATTAATGAGGTGTGTTTATTGTCCAGCTCATCTTCTTTTCTTTTCAAAACAATTACCCTATGAGATTTCGTTAGAGCGCATCGGAAACCACTGCAAAGTCTGGTGCTTTTGTTCAAGGTGTTCTACTTTGGGATGTAATATGTCTTAAGTCACAATACTCATCCGAAAGTTCTTGAGTGCTAGCAAAATAGCTACAGTTATGGCGTGTTCGAAATTAGTTGAGGCAGCATGTAAAGAAAAGGTGCGAAAACTGGGCATATGTAAAACATGATCATGACACGTCACATGCCGCTACCACAGAGAGAGAGAGCAGAAAGGTAGCTGCCAGTATAGCATAAAAATCTTTTCGTTAACGCAAGTGTTGGTAAATGAAAAGTTAAAACTCAGTAAGGGATACAGCTGTGCTTAACTATTCTTCAGGGATGGCGTGGTCGAGTGGTTGTGATGCACGTTGAGGCGCGCGAGGAGTCGTGTTCCATACCCGATCCTATCCTGCAGTCAGAAACAGCACCTTATGGAGCACCACAGCTAGGCTATCCTTATCTCAAAAGTGCAAGGAACTCGCTCAACCAGTGCTCTACGGCGTCCAAGAAGAAGACGAAAAAACGAATTGAATTATTGGAATACTGGAATCTGCTCAGTGAAAGAAACACTGTGGAGACGGATCATTAGAGTCTAAAAAACTATTCTTCAGTATTGATCCATAACATCGACTGTTTTAAAAACCTCGCAATAAACATTCGAAATATTTCCAAAAAAAAAAGAATACTCAAAGCCTAAACGAGCTTGGTACGCCACGGCCATACACCGGTGTTTCGGAGGTTTCGGCCTCATCGTCAGTAACCACACCCCACATTAAGCCCTGCATTGTAGCAAGGAGGGAGGAGCATTCCTCAATAATCATAAAGCCATCCCGAGCTATGTGACCATTACTTCATGCGTCCACAATCTTTAACTCTTAGTTTATGCTCTCCAATCCTTCCTGTTCTTTCTAGAACAACGAAGTTTCGATGTTCAGGTTTTGACAGATTTGTTGAGGAATTTAAAAATAATCATAATGACTTAGTCACTGAGCTCCACTTTCCCCAAGTGGGTAAAAGAACCCGTCCACAGACCTTTTCAGGGTGAGTTAAATAGATGTGTTAGCAAAGATGAATGAGTTCATTTACAGGCGAGTATAGTTTAAGACCAACTGAACGAGTACCTAGACAGCGTCTAGAGAGGAAGCAAACACCTTACTCAAGAAGTGGAAACCTGACAAACCGGCTTGGTGGAAGGAAGAGGTGAGCTTTTTTATATAAAGATATTACGATATAGTAGTCGTAGAAATTGCATCAGATTGTTCTGTGTAATGAAGGGAGTTTTTTTCCTAAATATGGGTGATGCTCACAAGGCTATCAGAGGCAGCTATTCAAAACACTCGCTTTTTCTAAATACTTGATTTGCTCATTAATTGACATAGTAAGACCAAGAGCTAGCATCTATTCCACTCTTTATCTCATCAAATCAGCATAGTTTATCCAGCCTAGTCTATATACGATATTTTATTCAATGACATTGTTCTCCATGAGAAACCAATTGCGCTGACTTACCGACCTAACCCAACCTACTTTGTGATTTACGTTGTAACTCTTCAAAGTTGTAGGTTTGCGAGAATTATGATTGTCACAGAAAGTATTAGTACTGGCTCATTCACGACTTTCCCAAATTTCGCTATATTTGCACTATAGGGTAAAAGGTTGATAACCTCCAGCCACATTCACTTACTGTTGTAGGGTGTGTGATCTTTTCCAGTTCCATTCATAGACTGCACAACATGGTTCATCACTTTGAAGTAGAAGAGAAACTCTAAAAAGCAGGGGCTGAAGGCACTCTGCAAGCCAAAGAGGCTAGAGTGATTCGTTATCATTCGTCACCTATGGCTATCACTGATTATTCTGTTATGGTGATATATTTCATTTAGGTATTGCGCGCTTAGGTTGTGGTGTCCCAAATCCGTTTGGAAGTTCAGAAGCGCGTACAGGAAAATGAGGTCCCCGGTGAAGATGTCTGATCTTAGAATGTGACGTAGTTACATAACCTAATTTAGGAATAGTTTGAGAACTCTGATAAGAATCTGCCACATAATCATTCTTGAGCCACGCATAACATTGGTCTGTTAAAAAGGGCTGATTTATAGAGCCCGATACAAGTGTTTCGACCTTGCAGTCTCGTCAGTCGTGCAGTTACACTTTCTCATCATTTGCCAACCCTGTGTGGGCGCTCCATTCCCCACACTAAGGATAGCGACCTTGAACGTTCTACACTTCATGTCCAGTATTATCACCGAACACAGAGTGTTGTGCACTCGATTGCTCATGTCTAGTATATTGAATATATCATATCTCATTGTCGTCTTATAATATGGGACTGGAGCACCCACACAAGATTGGCAAAAGACGAGAAAGGGTAAATGCCCGACTGTCGAGACTGCAAGGTCTAAACACGTGTATCGGGGTCCACAAGTTAGGCCTTTTTAAGAGACCACGTGAAATGCGTGGCTCAAAAATGACTACTTGGCGTACTGAACTTTGAACTGTGGTCTTAAGAAAACACTCGAAACGATAGATCAGGTAAGAATCATTATCGCTCACTCGAAATCACATAAAGACTCTTGGAGGCAAAACGAAACAGAAGACGAGCTTTGTGGATCAAGAAGAAACTCGAGACTGATATCATCATCAGCACAAACGCGATTAATCAATATCTCGCCATGTTGCTTTGGAACTGAGATATTTTTGGGAACATTGAGCGGCACCAGATCATGCGAGTCGTACTAATGCATACCCCATAGGTAACTGTCAGGAATAACATGGAGAACTGCGCAAATCGTAGTTTGGAGTAGTAGATGAATGATAGCAAAAGGATAATGCCAGGTTAGCGAAAAATTTTCTTTCAGCAGCTAAATGTGTGGCTTAGGTGAGCTAAAAATGGCAATGGACAGTGACCTCATATGCCAGCAGTAACGATATGGCGTGTGCTTAGAAAATTACGATGTTCATACAACGTAAACATCATCTATTCCATCAAGGGCCCTTCCCAGAAAAGTTTTTAACTGCCATTGAGTGGTCAGCCACATCATCCAAATATTTCATATTCAAAAAGAAGTAATGTGTTCAGCTCAATATTGCAAAGTTACTGCCTCTGAACATTGTACTAAACAAAATAAATTAGCCACTGCGACTTCGAAGCTAAACAGGACCAAAACTTATCAGTGGCGTGCTTTAAGTAACAATAGATGCTATAACTTTTCTTGGCGTAGTTTAGTGGTATTGTGCTCAGAGAAAATCTCGAACATTGTTCTGTTAAAAAAAGACCGATTCAAAGGCTCAAGAATGACATAATGATGACATTCATAAAGCTTCGAGGTCTGGAATAGTATATGCAGTACTTCTACGGAGCAATTCCCTAAGCCTGATAAAGCGTCACGCAATTTTCGAAATGGAAGGGAAGAATTTTCGCTGCTTGTAAGTTTATTATAGATTTCTTAATATAAAGCGTAATATGCAGCAGGACACTGAAATCAGTGAGAGACATCTTCTCTCAGAGAATTTGTGTGACTGAGCCTATCAATTTTATTCGTACATCTTGATACTGAATTATGGCAAATAATAGAAATTAACAATATGGCGAATGAAATTTATGAATCGGTGTTTGCCCATTATATGGTGAAAAGAGGGGGTTCAACCCTTTTAGCTGAACAAGAACTGAACAAGAACATTTCATAAGAGAGTAGAGGGACGTTGCCGACATGGATGAAACGCGGATTCGACTCCCGTCTGAGATCGTAATTCTGCTCACCACTCAATTCTCTTAGGTGTATTTGAAGCATCGTAACACTGCGAAAAAGGCAGTAAAACACTAGGAATTTGGAGTAGCACTCTAGCTCTTGCCACAAAAAATTGCCGTTTATTGACTTCAAAGAAATATGAAAGAAGACGTAGCAGCTCCTACCATTGATCACTACTTATTTGAAAGTATTACAGCACATATCAATACTAATATGGACTAACAGACTGATTTCCATAAAAAGCCTAGAATGAAAAGAGACTTATATCTCTCTCAGGCATCGGTAGGATATCGACAATATCAGGCGTAGGTCCGAAAGTTGCATCAAAGAATTGATTACTAGCTGGGAAAAAAGGAGAAGAACCAAGAGCGGCTTACCGAACATATCGACAAACTACACAACAAACTAGAAGTGTTCAAACTATTTGTTGAAAAATCGGTTTGTTTGAAAACTGAAGACTTTTGACTAACTCATAATCGAAGAACAAAGAGGATATATACCCTCAAACCTTACTGCACACATGGTGGAAGCTTAACACCAATTTGAAATATCGCGCAGAGAGTGGTGATGGAACAGGAGCTCAGGCAGTGCAGTGGTTAGAACACGGCCATGAAGTTAGCGACCACAAGCTTAATCTTAGCAAGAGCTTCATAGTTTTGCATATCACTCAACATTCCCGGATTTAAAGTTCATTCTGCCGCCGTTCCTTATATTGCGTATAGATTTTTGCTGTTTTTTGGAGTCGGTAGTTAACTTTCTCACTGCGTAAAAGTTTTTATTGGAAAGATAGAATGATGCCAAAGCGCCAGACACTGAAAGCTGCACTCTGAATACCGCATTCTCATGAGCGATTATCGAATATCCTCGGCGTACTTAGAATAAATCAGTAGTTTCATCCTGATAACCTGTTCCAAGGTGGCAGCATTAGTGTTTGAGTAGTAATAATGCAGTACAATACAGAGCGCAGTAGTGCAGTGGAACAGTACAATAACATAAAATAATGCAATGCAGCGGATAACGTATCGCCACCTCGTCTGCTCCAGAACCTGGAAATTCAAAATTGATTTGCAGTCCACTTAGTCAAAATCCTCCATAAAACCAGCAGAAAACGTAAAATACATATTTTAGATAGAATAGTAAAAAGCGTCAAAATCAAACACTAATCGCTTAGATGGTCAGGTATATTAATTATTCCTTAAGGCCAGCCGCAGAGTCAGTGCATAAGTGAGGCTGTGCCTAACCTAAACCGGGGAAACTAACCTGAGATATGGTGCATGGTCACGCGTGATTCAAGGCACACCTCTTTGCGGTCCATTTTTGCTCCTTTACTATGTATTCAAAAAGCTTCCGAAGTTTCATAAGCGGATGTCTTTGACTACTGTGCGAAAACAGTGGAGTAACGTTGAAATTTGCTTTTGCATGTTTTCGATTCCTATAAGCGCCCAGTGGGACTTTTGAGTCGGATTTACGTTTCCCAGCTAGGTGCTCTTCAAAACGGACGCATGGTGGTTTACCCGTTTCGCTAACGTATTCGTCCCTCATGTCACGCAAGTGATTATGTAGATTGCATCAATCTCATACAATTGCAGTCTGTACCGTTTGGACAAACTTGGCACTTTTTTGTTCCGTAGAGACGGCCTTACTGTCGGTACATACTAATTAACGCTTGAGTGTATCTGGAGACATCTCGACTACTGCTACCGAATTTAAACTTAGGTATACTTGCTTTGTTAGAAGTAAAGGGCAAGATGAATGGGACCTTGTAATCGCCAGACCTCCCGTTTAGGGGAGCCGAATTTGCTCTAAAACCTGAGGAGCGACTATTGTAGCAGTTGAACATGGATTTTTTTCGCACCAAGCTTAGAGATTCTACCATATGCTCTTTTCCTGTTCACATATTGATAGCTGTTCTAAGCATGTTTTTGACAAGTGCGCGGTTTGTGTGTGAAAGATGAGAGGTTAGGTAATGAAACGAGGTGTTTTGTTGCTTGGCTTGCGGTACCATTTTGTTTTGTAGCAGTTCTCGGATAGGTTGTTGAACGTTCAAAATGGAAACCAATTTGCTTTTGGTTTCTCATGGGTGAACTTTATGCACTCTGGTTGACTATTCAACAACTCAAAACATGTGCTCATCTCCTCTTGTGTTGACCAGACGGCAGAGCAATCATCTATATAACAATAGAGTAGCGGTTTGAGATTGATTATTTGGGCCTCAACTTAGATAATAAAGACCATGGAAAGGGTTGGAGCTAGTTGTTGTCTCATTGTCAGCTCTCTGATTTGTACGGAATAATTCCCACATCATCTGAAGAGTGAGCAGTTAAGGCACTCTATGAAAGATCCATGACCTGCCGAATAGAGACGTCACACATGTTCGTGATTCCTTCGTACACCGTTAAAAGCTCGCAGGTAGCTTGCATTGCAGACTCATTCGGCACATTTTTATAAACGACGGTTATGTCGAAAGATTTCTCTACGTACGCTTGTTGTGAGACGCGTTACGTAGGCGATCTAGGAACATTTGAGTAGTTGGACTAATACGAATTTTATGAACCACGTAAATTTATCCGTTGGCCCGTGCACACAGGTGATGATGGATCTAACTTTGAAGTTTCATGATTTAGTAGACGCAAGATCATCAGTGCATACCAACTAATGTGTTTTAATAGGTAAGTATAGGAACATGATGGTGGATCAAGTTATAGTCGAGAGATAACGAAGAGTTTTAAGCCGGCCGAGCTTGCTATTCCTAGACATTCCTTGTTCAATTTTCGATATTGTTTTTGGAATTCTTTATCAAATGACGGGCAATAGTAAGTGCTGTCTCCGCGGTGTTTTTTCGTTATCTGAACATCTGACTAATGAGGAATTACCACGAACCTCCTCCATTATCATTAACTGATAGTTTAATCTACCCAATAATGTGAAGTGCTGTGCAAAAAACTGCGTCAGCCGGGACTCGAACCCAGATCTCTTTCTTTCCGGGAGCGTGTGCTGAATCGTTGCACCCCCGACGCTCTTCGCACAGCACTTTTTTTTATGCTACAAAACTACAATATTTTATTTTACGAAAAAGAGTGCTGCGCGAAACGAGCGTCGGTGGTGCAACGATTCAGCACACGCTCCCGGAAAGAGTGAGATCTGGGTTCGAGTCCCGGCTGACGCAAATGTTTTTGCGCAGCACTCCACATTATTGGGTATTTTATAACATCATACCTCTGCAAGAGGCGGTCAAGTAAATGAATTTCGATCGATAGTCTAATCGCTTTGTATTTTATTAGCTCCCGTACCGGTTATATGACGTTTTTCTGTGATGATGTTATGTTGAGACTGGATTTTTTCGCACGATAATAATCAAGTATTCCAAGAACTTCGTCTAAAAATATGAGTGAATTAATATCTACCTTGTTATTGGGGTCTCGTCGCCTAAAGAACGCTCGAGGCAAAGGCGGTGGTGGTATTGCCTCTACAATTTGTTGTTCATGCCTGTTGGAAGATTCTAGTCTGCCTTGATAGCGGAGTCGATCTTAAAGTTCTTGACACTGCATGCGATACTACACAGTATTTACTTAGAAATAAATTGCGCTAGCGAGAAACCTGAGCTCATTTCCAAGAGCGAGCTCGCATATGGAGAGAGTCGTGCCTCCTAACACGGTGACCCTTGATTTATCTGGCACATTATTGATGTTAGGTTGGGTGTCAACCTAACATCAATATTGCGCTGTTTTCGGGGCGCTCTGACGAAATCTTATAGGGTAATAGTTACGAAAGGTAAAAAGATCAGCTGGTCAATGAACATGCCTCATAAATCAGAACACTAGAGGCTTCTGAGCATCAGAAGAAAGAAGCAGTTAACATGAGAAAGTATGGACACACTTTGTCCTAATAAATCTTGCACATTAGGTGCTATCATATGTTAAATGCAAAACATTCAGCTAAAAAAAATTTGTCAAACAATCTGAAGGTATAGAGCAGTGCAGCTCACAACTGGCACCAAATTCCTCGCTTTCGGTTTTTTGACGACTGGCAAAACTGGGCTGGAATGCATCTGTGGGAGCTCCACACAGGAGTGTCTGAGATTCAAATTGTGATAGGCAATAAAGACCAGAGCTATAAAGTGGTATGGAAAGGTCAAAAATGACAGCTAGCTGCAATTGTCATATATTTTTCCTAATGCCATCAAAGAGTGACAAGAAGGTCGCGTTGGACGCCGAGATGTGCCCATTTGAAGTCCTTTTAGCACTATTAGTTTGGCACTTCAGGCTTATGACCTGCTGCACACTAACTCAATCTGGCTTTAGTAAAACTGAGCAGAGTTAAAGGAATTGCTGCTTCATTGATGTATCTTATGGATTTCAACACATCAGTGGTCATTCTACAGTTTTTGATCCTGGGTAATTCGAATAACTAGCAAGTTGGGATTAATGGCTAAAGCCCATTAGCCATCTTTTCCATGATCAATGTTCAAGCTATCCGTGTGCTGCAGTATTCAATCATCTAGTTGACATGGTTGGTTGGTTGAATTAGATACAAAGACACTTATCGACATCGCCCGTTACATGTTGATTTTTTTAGTACCGCGATTACTTGATTAAGTGAAAACAAATACAGTTCATTATTGCTTCCCTCTCCTGTTCATCTCTAACACTCCTCTTGGATGGTAAGCCTGCATATGCGCATTACAGCAGGCAAATTTTGCTGGTTGTGTTAGTCAGGATTTTCACAATAACCCAGACTTTAAAATTCACTTTGATTTAGCCACATATTAGTCCTAGTTCAAGAACAGTTCAAGGGTTCTGAGAGTGCTCCTCAAACTTCAAAACTTGGTCAAAAGTTCACTGCATTTTCCGGCTTGATGCGACGCAGGTAAGGAATATTGCTTAGATACGAATTGACCATGGGATATGGATAAAGGATAAAAAGATAAAGATCTAGGCGTTGATCAATGCGCGAGGGATGCGCCATGCATTCGTCTTCAATGTTTAACTTTGTTTGAGGTGATTGAATGCACATCTGGCCTTTACAATGACTCGCGGTGGCCTCCCGCTGAACCGAGTCAGTGCTGTTCATCCTCCCAGACAAGTCTGAGACCAGTCTGCACGAAGTTACTGAACTCGTAGGGATGGATGGCTTGGTGAGCCACGAACGTGAAATCAAACCATTGATCACGTGCGCTACGCAGAGCACTTCTAACCACTGCGCCACATGCGCTTCTGGAATATGAATACCACCGTTATGAAGCAGCTTAATAGAAAGAATTATTGTTTCTAACATATGTATCCTATATCTTTCTTCCACGATATTCTAAAAATACCAGCCAAGAGCAATCGAGTGTACAACACAGCCCATTCAGTGATATCCACTTAATGGAACGTGTAAATCGTCCGTCGTCGCCTACTCTTAGTACGGGGTTGGGTTCCCCGAGAGAATTGGCTAAAGACGAAGAGCTCCGCCCGACTGATGAGACTGGAAAGGTCGAAACACGTTTATCGGGCTCCATATGTTGCCCTATAACAGACCACATACGTTGCTTAAAAAATCATTATCAGGCATATTGAAGGAATAATGACGTTTATTGGATCAGAGGCTATAACAATAATCAAAAAGGTATATAATATATTCTCAAACTGCTTCTTTCAGCCTCTCTTGAAATTTACGAAGTCACCTGCGAAAATTCCCAACGGTACTGGCACACATTTCCACCACAATTTCGCCCTAAGCGCGCGTCAAGGCCGTTTCAAGCGCGTCTGCGGTAGTGTAGCAAGTAATTGGTACTTCTTTCCCCGTATGGGCCGCCACGGAGTGATTCCTTGGATTCAGATACGAAAACTTTGACGGCCAAACATCCTTGTTTGAAATTCTGGAAACTGCTATTGACAAATGGCAACCGCTGAGCGGGCAGAATGCACAGCAGCCTAGTCCTGCTGAAGCGCAATTCGTCGTCGCCAAATTGTTCAGTATTCCAAGCCTACAGTACGCCCCGTAAGACATGCTAGTGATAGCTGACAGCCTGATGAGATAATGCATGAAAATTGCTGGAATTGCTCTGTATAAATTTTGGTTCTTAGTCTTACTATTTAAGTAGCCGAATAAATTATGTGTTTAGAAAAGCGAGCAATTTCTTAGACATCTCTGATAGCCTTCGATCATCCCTCTTCAACTTCAGGAAAAAAGGTCCTTTATCACACAGAAGAATCTGAGTCAATTTCTATGACTACTATATCATGATATCTTCTTGTGTGAAATCTCACCTCATCCCTTCACCAGGCCGGTCTGTTAAATTTTTCACTTCTTGAGAAAGCTGTCTGCTGATTTAGGGACGAATCTTCTTTTCCAAAATTGCGAATTTGTGACTCAATATAAACTCCCACCCGTGTACAAGCTCATATACATGAGCGCATACAAAATATATGCCTCCTCTATAAGCATGCATTTATGCATTACCCATAGGTGTCGCATAGTCTATTTGGGTTTCAAACCAAATTCGAAGCAATGTGACATATACGTACGTATAAGAAGCAGTTCAACGTTTTCTCAATGAGCAAGCAAGTTCTTTTACAGAGTGAGAAATGAATATTATCTATCTGTGTGAGCTTTCTGCTGGTCCACAAGTAGAACACTCAGTGAAAGACACACACAAAGCAGTGACTATATGAAAATAATTACTTTAGAATGCAATTTTGTGATTTTCGGCTTTCATGGCAAAGTCATGGTGGTATTTAGCCGACTAGATTGACTCGACTGTAATCAGCAAGACCATTCCACGTTTTGTGAGGTCACAATTTGCTTCTCATCGTGTGTTGCGACGATAAACAAACGGGTACGAATTGGCTCATTTCATGGAGTGTTCCATGGCATTTCAGTGACTGCCAATTCCAATTAAATTTTAATCTAACCGGCTCTTCCTTCTGCAATACTTAACAGCAGCTCGCAACAAAACATTTATTATAACATTGTGAAACCACCCTGTTAACAAGCGAAGGCCAGCGTTTAGAAAAAACGATAACAGCAAGGAAGAGAATAACAGCGTTCATACTTATCTAAGAACTTAACTCAAGTCCGTCCATTGTGGCAAAGAAAATCCTGTCAACCAGCATTCTCTGCCGCGCACGAACAAGGAGGAATCTTTAACAATAACCGCGACAACACGGAAAGTATTATAGAACCTTCATGGAGAACGAACTAGATCAAATGAATCAAATGCAAGAAGTGCTGATATACGCACAGTAAGAAAATAAATAAAATATATATAAAGATACCTTTCGGCATCACCCGTTACTTGCTGATTTTTTAGTATTCCGATTACTTGTAAGGGTGAAAAACATATATAAACGACTAGCTTGCAGGATGGCGTCTTAGAGCACGGGTTTCGATCATCTTCAGTCCACTGTTGTATTTTTCTCACTTGTTCATTTCTAACACTTCCATTCAAAAATAGACCTGCATATGCGCATTATTTGACTCATATCTTGTTGGATGTGTTAGGCAGGCTTGCTTATGATAGTCTAGGCGTAATATTCAGTTTGATCTAATCACATACTAGCCACAATTCAAGAACACTTTAAGAGATCTGTTGGTACTTCTGAAACTTCACGATTTCCTGAAGCGATCAACTTTCATTTGCTCTGCGTGATATGACTCCAGTAGGAAATGTTGGTGAGATACAGAATGCAAATGCAATATTGATACCACCGCTTTAAAACGCTTGCATAGAAAGAGTTCTTGCCTTTAACATATATATCCTACATCTGTCAGAGTAACTGAGTTCGATGTAGGTATCGACCACCTGGTCAAAAAGCTGACGATTGGTTGGTGACAGATTGATGCGTTGTGGAGTAGAGTTGTAGAGTGGTTTCCAGACAGGCTTCAGTAATGCATCGGGGTAGAGGACGTGCGCCCTGATAGGGTGAAATGAGGGTTCAAGTCCCAACTGGCGCTAAAGTTTTGCGCATCACTCAGCACCATCAGATGTGAAATTAGTTTTTGAACCTCTTACTGACCGAAGCGCTTAGGTTTATATCATATCCTTTTTCTACATATGAAGTCTATTTATTGCGCATGCAAACACATCATAGATGAAAGAGTCATTCGATATTTCTTTGCTCTACATATGCCTGACGAATAACTTTGCAACATAATCCATTTTTCAGGTTTGAATGTGTTGAGATGAAATAGACATTTATCACTCGGTGATTCAAAATCCAATGGGCATCTCGAAAGATTCCTCTGCGACGCAGGAAATATCCGAGTGGACGCCCTTATAATCTGTTGTGCACAGAAGAAATGGATAAGCTTATGCAAATCCTAACTCGCACGTGCCATTATGGCTATTAACCCTTCGGGGGTGAAAAATATCCATTTTGGCACACAAACTTCCAAAGGCTTTTCATGCTGAAAAAAACTTCTCAAATCTTGCAAGAATCATTTGAATGCTTAAAATATCGGCAATTCAATAGCATATTTGACTTGTGTCAGCATATAAGGGGCGATGGACTGCCTAATAGGTGGAAGTTTTCAAAACTCAAAGGTTTTAGGAACTGATAGCATTTCAAGTTAAAGTTGACAGGTTAGGATGGTGGTATAATTTTGTACAGTCAGCCTAATGGGTCATTTGTGCACTCTCAAAGAAACAAAGGTTCTCAGTGAGGCTCCTCAAAATACCTGTTACATAGCGACATGGGTTCCATTGCAATGTGGTGGCAGGAAGTAAAGATACTGAAGCTCCAATGACTCGACTGTTGCTCTCCAGCGAATACAATCTGGAGTTAGACACTCGTAAAGCTTTCCATCTTGTTGAGAATTTTTACTCTCAGCAGCGTAGCCCATATCTGTTGGAGCTAGCTGTAACCAACTTTCCTTTGACCTCGACATTATCAACCACTAAAGAAATTACGGCTCAAACCAATAGCACGAAGTCGATTGAAAAAAAACTGTATTCGACAAACGTCTTGTCGTCTTCTTCTACTTCAAAGGTAATAATTTGAGCAGCTCGGAATATCTGACTTGAACGGAGCAATGAAGTAGATTTAGAGCGAAGACGCATAACTGTCAATGTAGATGTTGAAACATTGACCGAATAAACTTTTCAGCAATCTCGTGGCATTTGTTGGAGAATGAAAGAAACATGACAATTATGTTTATTGGAACAAAGAAACATTGATCCATACCAAGCAAATTTATTTGCGCCAATGACTCCGGCTCAATATTTTGCTTTTGAAAATTTGAAGGCCTTCTATATACTACTAGGTGTTCTCATAAGTTTTGGCACTAGAGCAATAAACACCCAGTCTACTGACCTGGAGAGATTGAAGTTGCTCGACAGCGCTATTCATAATATGTGCCATTAGCCTGCGCACATTTCTGCCATTTCTCAAACAACAATTCATTACCGCCTTGTGCAGAATTTTCTGAGGTTTCAATGTAATCCGTAAGAATGTTTAGAGCCTTACCAAGATTACTACGTCAGAGCCATATGCACGTTTCGGAGGTATTGTCCTCCAGGGGGAGTGGGCCATTGATGAAGAGAGCGATACCTCCGAAACTCGTGTATGGCTCTGACGTAACAACTTCGGTAAGGATCTAAACATTCTTGCAGATTATATTGAATCATTCTTCGTAGTCGACACAAGGATAATTCCTTTGCTCTGCTTTTTTAGAGGAACTTGAATCACGAGTTCAAGTCTCATTGAGTCTGTACGATATTCATGTTACCTTTGTAGTGGAATGAAGCCAGCACCAAGAGTTGTTCGCATAAGTTAAGAATGGAGATCAGGCTAGTCAATAGAAACGCACTTCGTCAGCAAATGCATCAAACTATGTGAAAGACCCTGAGAACGACTACACCTAATTAATAAAAACCGCTAATGCCTCTGTTTTCTTGATAAGAAAGCACAGAATTGTGAACAACAAGACTTCTTCGATTCAGTGCTAATTGTCGTTTCGACGGTTTCATCGTCTTCAAAGACTCCACTAGCCAGATTGACATTCACTTTCCTTAGTCAAAGCTCTCAACATTGCAGCAGAAAAACTCATCCATCATGTAAATTTCATTCGTATACTAAACACTTTTTTTAGTGGTTCATCGTTTCTTCACCTTCAAGCCTCTCAGTTGTTCAAGGCAGAGTACAGCCGCACAGCGTTTTATGGGCTAAAAGTGAGCCTGGCTAGGTTCACAATGAAATAATATAAGGGATGGGGCGCGATCACACAATGACGAAGAGTTTGTCTTTGAGGTTCATTTCTACATTTTCAAAATTCACACGAAACTTTTCAAGAGTTTTCTAAGCAGTTGTTTTGGATATCTGTGTGTAAGAATAGTGACCTTTACTCTAAAATCTACCCCGTTGGATTCTTTTGCCCCCTGTTTGCCTGGTGGAGTGTTTTTTTTCTATTTAACATTCTCACCACGAATTCTCGTTTATGGAAGCCACACATTTTTCCGACCGTCATTTTCGGTATACATAATTTCGCCTTGGAGTGAATATAACTAATCGCTAGTTTGGCTGATGCAAATGCTTCCACTGAGCATTTTTGGTCGTTTAACCACTAAAGGACGACGTGTATCAGCTTAGGTACACGAGTGAGTGTTTGAAGGCCTTCCTCGCTGCAGAGAAGTTTCCTTTTTGACATTTGGCTATCATTCGAAAGCTTAAATCTCTGCAATATCAAAAATCTGTTTAGCTTCAAAAAAAAGCCTTTTGTTACGATCTAACAGCGAAAATAAAATTATTTTTCACACCCAATTTTCTTCATTTCTCCGGCTGGGACCGCTATATTACTCTTAACTACAATTTTGAAACTCATTAGACAACCAAAATCTCGAAAATTCTGATGATGGAACGTTTTTGAGAGGTTTTCATATGACGCCGTACAAGTGAAAAGAAGTTCACGTTCTACGCCTAAAATGCTACCTCGTCGCCTGGACGTCATAGGTGGTTTATTGGTAATTATAGATGAAATTCATACGTCAGAGGTATCTTATCGCTACGGAAAGAATGAAATATCATAAGTGGATTTTCTATAAAGGTTTCTTGATGAAAACAGCAAGTTCAACAGTAATACCATATGATTGGAAATTAAAATCAAACCATTAACCCTTATTATGCATTTCTATGACTTGTCTTACAAGAGCGTAGCTTGAGAGCACATACAACTAAACATCTCTAATAGAGCTCTATGTGGAGGTAGTTGTAGCATATAGCTGGAGTAAGTGCACACGAAAAGCCACGTTCATCATTGCGGTGAATACTTCTTTGGAGGGCACATATTTCTGACCAGTAGTTTGCATGACGCCGATGTTTCAAGCCTCTCAAAATATCTACTCAATAATCAACAACTCATAGAATCAACATCTAACAGCAAAAATTTACCCGGCAAATCAATATCGATTAATAGTTTGCCCTAATTGCCTGAAAAATCATACGTTTTACAATCAACAATTGACACATTTAAGAAAATCAACTCTATATCACATATACAGTATACATCGTGATAATTTTGAATGTACTATACTATTCTTATTCCGAAGGCTTAGAACGCTTGCGACCACATTTTTCATGGATGAAAATGAAATATTTTGAACAGTGAAAGTTTTTACATGGACTGCACCTTGTGTGTACTCGCTTAGTATTTTGTTGAGCACTTGTGGAATTTTCTACCTTTGTTATCTTACGGTAACATTTAATGCAACGGCTATGCTCTTTTGTTCTCTCCAAAACGCGGTTTGTTGTCGGCTGAAGAGCCATTTCTGATGGTAGGTAACTGCCATACACCTTCATATTAAAGTAAGCAAACGTTATGTTCCTCACGCGCCCTATGTAGACCGCCCAAGCGTTAAGCATACATAGATCAGTGACCAATGGAAGAATAGGGGAATGTACCTTAACTGTGAGATCGGATCTTGTGAAGTAAACAAGCAACGAGACACGCTTACCATATGTTTGAACTCCTGATGCATGAGCAGTGCGCAACCATCTGGGTCAGTGAGATCGACATACACCTTTATTTTGTTATAATTCACATTCGCCTCAAACTTTCCCGTCGCTCGATCTATCTAGGAGCCATGAGCTGTGGTGATGAGTGTCACTTCTTTCTTGTCTATGAATTTAAGCAACGTCACGGCGTTTTTATTTTGTCTACTTTCCGCTTCATAAACTCCCTTGGCAACCATTGTATATTCTTTGTGCATGTTCCAGTCAAGTACGTGTACCTCTGCAACAGTCTCTCAGCAAGAGATACACTGGTGTACCGATTGTCGCTGCAAAAGTGTCTTCCCTCATTTGGTAACTCATCAATGAGGTCCATCACAACACCATCCGCAACACTTGACGAGGGCAATGTGTTTGCAGATTTCACGTTTTGCTGATGTTCAAGTGCTCTAGAAATACTTACTCCATCATAATATTTCATACAACATATACGACTAGCAAATTCACCAACTTACGTAGAAAGTTGGTCTCTCGTATATAGAGTCATAACAACTTTTCCCAATAATATATACAGAGCATTTACAAAAATTGATCTGCAGGCATCATCAAAACTTCACGATGCCTGCATTCCTAAACAATACAGAATTGCGTTATAGACGATACATTTAGCACATCTATCTCTTACAGTGTCATTGGTCAATGTTTCAGAAGTGAATCCATCATATCATTGATTATTTTTATTATTGAGCTTGATCCATTTGGCGATCCAACGATTTCTTCAAATACTAGGTTTCGCTTGCTTAGGAAGAAGAGATGTGTACACCTAAGCTGTGAATAGAAATTGGTATGCTGATACAATGACTAAACGGAAATATGTATCACTTACTGGTTCTCCTAGAACCCCGATTGTCCTTCTTTTCTTAGAATTCTTCCACTATCCATAAGTACTCAACCTTTCTTCACTTACATCAACTCTGAATAATTGGAAATAACCGAATGAATGATATAAATTTAATTATAGTGGGAGTCATCGAATGAAATAGTATCGAATATAGCATACATTATCATTTTTGTTATGATTTACTCATTGCTTTCAATTTTTATTCACTGTGATGGTCTCTGAGTCTTGTATAAAACTATGGTAGATCAAGATTAGAGTTTTTTTATTGTGATATTTTCTCCATACAATTCAATACAATTGTCAAGTTCAGCATGATTCCGTAATAAACGAACGTTTTTCTCCATACAAAGCACATATATCCAAACCAAAATCATATGAGCGCAAAGAAAAAACATTACTCTATCAAAGTGATATGGGAATTTTAAAAAATTTCAGCAAAATGACGAAAAAAGCCTTTGTAAAATAGCGAAAATCGCGTATTTTGCCCTGCGCGCATTGATTTCAATAGCCGTCCCTTAGGGGTTAAGGGACAGCGACTCTTTGGATTTTTATTTGAATTTTCGTTTTTCAAACTTAGAGACTTTCTGTATTTTCCGCAAAAAATGACATCTTCTGTGGAGCCATAAAATTCTTTCGTATGGAATGTCGGACCTCAAGCGACATCGATTGAGCGAAACGTCTGAATTACTAAAATGTGGTCTACTTTGTTATGTTACCTTCGATTAAAAGACTTCAAATCGTAGGTACCGTGGATGGTTTCGGTAACCATGATAAGCTCAGACAGTTTCTACTTCTATTCGCTTCATTCCAGTCCGTAGCTTGCAACCTGAACGGTGGGCAAAAGCTTTCGGTTTATTTTCGAAGTTTCGTTGCCTTTTTTGACATCTTTGTGTCGCTTCTATAGATATTTTTGTAGATATTCATTCAGCTCATTGATTTTAGCTCCAGAATGCCTATTGAAAAGTATGATTTGAGTGTGTTGATTCACCATGATTGGAGAAAAGGCTTAACGAATACCACAGACATCAAATAGATTGAGGGTGAAGGTGCTGGTACAACGACAGAATCGACTATGGGCAGATGGTTTAAACGATTCAAAGAAGGCAATTTTAATCTCAAAGACATGCCTCATTCTGGACGGCTAATTATTTTGGACGAAAGTGATTAACAAGCCTATTTGAATACTGACCTTTATAGAGCACTCGTGATTTGCCTGAAGAGTTTAGTGTTTCGCAGTGAGCCGTTGTGCCCAACGAGAAGACGAAAAATTGCAAAAAATCGTGGACAGTGGTGGTCCATACTTCGAAGCATAGTTATTGTTATTTTTTTCATTTATTTGAGCATAAAAGCGAATCTTCCAAGAATTTTCCAAAACTTTTTGCTTGGCCCTAGTTGTTTGAAGAAGTTTTCTAAATCTTCTATACAGCTTTTTCACTTCGTCATCGGTATAACACGATGTTGATGCGTAAGCAAAGAAGATGGTCCAATTTGATATTCCAAGAAGATGGTCCAATTTGATATATTGTTCCAACCGCAATCGCTCAATCCGTGCTGTGAGTTGCTCGAATGTATCGATGTTCATGGTCAATTTCGTTTTGACGATAACGTCATCGCCGCTGACACCTCTTTGATGTTCCTAGAGCTACTTCTACTTTGGTGTCATAGACAGCTTGAAATGAGTGAATTCTATTCGTCGTAGCCAGGCTAATGATGTCACACCTCAGAGACTTCCTGGGTCTATCATCAAGTTCATCTGTAGAGATTTCGCTTGCAAAAGTATGTGCACTTTAGGTATAGATTATCATCTAAACCCGTTGCGATTTTGGCAGCATAAAGTTATGCGGATATTTTATCGGCATTTCTGTCCTCATCCTTCTCAATGCAGGCCTATTAAAGGCTCTTTAGTGGTCAGAGAAATAAAACCAACCAAAATTTCTCTTCTGAGTTATATTTTTTGTGCCCAACATATAGCTTGCTGAGCTTTGAACATGGAAACTGGCCACTCACGGGCGGCTTGCCGCCGTTTTCAAGAGGAACAAGGAGAAACCTGTTTATCGGGAGGGACTAGTAACCGCCTTGCATGTGTTTCCCAATCACTTCATTGCCTACTTTTGGCTAGCTTACAAGAGGTTAAGTATATGTCAGATTGGCACTGCAGAAATAGGGATTCCACCTCCTGAATCCACCTAGAAAGTACAAGATGGCATGCTCTCCTTCTGCTTTCAATTCTCTACTCAATACCTGGAGACGAGTCGTTTGCCCTTGCGGCTAACCGGGCAGGGATTTCTCGATGACGAAAATTCGTGGCTCTAAAGGTCACACCACGGCTCTATGTTTAAATACTATAGTCAGCAAGTTTTGCGGTTAGATTTGATTTGGATGCGCTCCAAGATCTGTGTGTTTAAATAAAAATTTTACAACGCTTCAGATGTTACCTTTCAAGAGCAGAGCACAAGATATTACATCAGGTGGTAACAAAAAGACTTCATGTTATTACTCCCGTTACTAGAACGACTGCGAGAGACAGGTGAATTTTTATATTCCATTAGTCGTTGCCGCTATTTAGTATTTGAGTTCGTTGCCCACTCTTCGCACGGGAATAAGTCTCTTTTCTTTGCCCTGTTCGTCGACCATAAGGACTGTAATTTTGATTAAGACCAATTTGTAAAAGGACGAGTTGCGTTCCTCTCAATAACATCCGCATATAGTAACTCAGAAAGTGGAAAGTACTTCAGCAAAATGTGAAACGGCCTCAATTTCAGTTCTTCAAAGGTCATCTGAAGCATTAGCTGGGCATTTACCAACGATACATTTAATTTTTGCTTATCCAAAAAGTAATATCTTTTTGTTTTGATCAAAAAAGGCTGCTTGTAATAATTACTTCTTGTGGTATTTTGAAATCGTTCATGATATGCTTATATTGCAACAATTCATACTAGTGATTCCTTTGCAAGGAATCTCACACCGAAAGCAGTTGTGGTAAATGGGAGAAGCACAAAGCTTCTAGAGCTGATTGGTCTCTGAGCTATGCGCTGTATATTCGACTTG
This sequence comes from Parelaphostrongylus tenuis, assembly GCA_019055375.1. Classification (NCBI taxonomy): domain Eukaryota; kingdom Metazoa; phylum Nematoda; class Chromadorea; order Rhabditida; family Metastrongylidae; genus Parelaphostrongylus; species Parelaphostrongylus tenuis. Next base: position 20,644 of record JAHQIW010000882.1, on the reverse strand, counting down.
ATTCATACGATTAGAAGGATTGAATGCTAATCTAACCTATGCAACAACGTTGGGTGGCCTATCGATGCATCAAGGTAATGCTGCTATCCTTCCAAAAAGGCACCTACAAAGAGAATCCGTATAGTTGAAAAGCTTTTACACGTAGATTGAATGGTCTTTTATGTGTGCATCGTAAGACACCTCCTACCACTGCATTACAAGCACCTAGTCTTGTTACATTCAACACTTACGGCACACCACACTTGAAATCGCCACACGTTGTGAGATCAGCAAGCACCACGCGATTTTCGTCATTCAATTTTGGGATTTATCTACCTTTCTGCAATACATTAATACCACAGTGTTTCTTCCACACGTCCATATACCTTTAGTGCATATACAGCACCTATGTGCGAAGAAAACAATGAAGATTAGAATCACGATGAAAGATGTGAGAAATGCTAATGTGCAGCGCATGCAATGTAGTTGTGAGAAATGCTACTGTGCAGCGTATGCAATGTCAGTTAATTGATAACTCTAAACAGTTTTTGAATAATTGGCATATTTTAAAAGATGATACCTTTATGAAATTATAGAAGAGCCTTTTTATAACGTTCTATGACTATCACCTCTTCATTCTTCTTTATGCTGATGAAAAATCCGTTATAAATTTCCAGCAATAGTTTGAATACTCCAAGTGCGAAATATGGCCTTCTTTTCGTTCCTACACCTCTCTTTGAAGATCTTATAAAAGATTTGAAAAATATCAAGAGTCAAGCTATCAAATGATTACTAAAAATCTGGCGAAAAGCCAAGCGAAGACCCCAGCCGTGCAAGTAATGCGCGCTAGAGGTGAAAGTAATATTCTCCCAGATGCTACAGTGTACTAAAAAGGCTTTTTAGAAAGTTCAGCAAAACCCTGAAGTTACCGTATTCAAGTTAATGATTGAGTGCTAGAACTCTGGTGAAGAATTTTGTGCAGCGAAAAATTTACGCAAACAGGAATGCAAAATAGGCTATAGACAGCAGAGGCAAATTCAATGTTCTCGCCATTGCTATAGTTCATCAAGGAGGCCTTTTTGAAAACCAAGCCCAGCAATCAAATCTCTATTTTTTCAGCAGTTGAATGGCTAATGAAATTCAAACAAAGATCTGTGTCTGACCAAGACCACAAAAAAGACCAGTGCATCATCCTTTGTACACTTGGTCCCGAAAGGGATAAAAACTTATGGGCCGTGAAAGGAATAAGCGGCTACTATATAGTGAAATTTAAGAAAAGCTAATCATGATTATTTGTGGTTGAAATATTATTTTTAGAAAATATCAAGCCTCAAAATGTAAGATGGCTTTTGTAATGCTATTTATAGAAGTAGTGAGTTTCTCATTTCTGCATTATCTGTCTTTAGCCCGTTCGGGACGGCGATAGCGATTGCCGAGTGCGCAGCGAATCGCAATTTGGCGCGTGATTTTCGTCATTCAACTTTCTCCGCCCCCAGAAAGTTTTTGCGTTTCATTTCTACTTTGGCACATTATGATTTACTCTACACACCCTTATACTTTTGGCTCATGTATGCGCTAGTTTACTGCACAATCATATTGTTTTGTCATTCAGTCAATTGTGGCAACTTATACAAAGGATAACGCAACATAAATCTTTAACTTTTGATATTTTTCACTACATGATATAAGCAAAATTCATCAAAGCAACTGACACTCAAAAAGCAATGAATAGTTATAAATGATGATGCATAATGAATGAGATATCTGCTCATCGATAGCTTTCTTAGTTTTAATTTGTGTGTATTTCAGAAGTTATAACCTATGCGGAATTACAGAGCAGCCTTCACTCTAACGTTCTATGGATACTTGCGTTTTATATGTTCATTTTTACTTTTTTATTAGCACTCTTCGTTGTCGCAACCTTTATCACTGAACATGCTGCTTATTTTTCGCGCTTCAAGATTTTTTTGGATGGTTACCCTCAAGGTGATTCCATGTGCCTCTCTTATGTTCAAGTAACTCAAAATAACTTAAATTTGACTAAGTGTTGGTGGTTGTAGCCGTTTACCACTTTACCAAATCGTGATAGGCCGTGTCTTACCTATGGGTATCCTCCTCCACTTCCACCGCTTGGATACATAAACGTTGCTGAATTCTACATTTCATATAAAGGATTCGAATACTTTTACTTTGCGGAAGCAACTGTGCGAGAAGTTACAGGAGTATTAGGAGAATCAGTATGTACTGCATATTCCTCGTTAAATCGTTGTTGCCAGTCCACATTCATTCTCTTTGAAGGTGCGCCTTCGGAAGTGATTGACTGAGGAAAGTGCGGGCCAATTTGACCTTCCTAAGCTTAATGAAACATGCCGAAGTCCAATCAATATTGTATTGCATTGAGCTCGATCATATCAAGAGGGGATATGGGCAGATAATTGAGTGATGAGCAGATAATTGAGTGAGTATTCAAAGAAGGCTTTGTCGTCCAGAACCCTGCCCTACTCTTTGGTGACAATCACACGTGTTCAAGGAAACGTAAGGAATAGGTACAATGAATTTATCGATCCTGCGTACTGCACATACCCGATATTTGTAAGTTTATTTTATAACAGAATATCTGTGGCGATTAGAGGAGTGATGGGTGGAGAAGAAGTTCTCATTCTCACAAAATAAGCGACAATAATACGCAGTAACACTAGGGCACATGTTTATTTCCCAAGAAGATGTTTTTCTAGTGGAAAATGCAGACTGTTAGGATGCACGACAGCTTTTACTGAAAATGCCTGTAGGGGAGTCCTTTCGGAGATAATCCATTTTTTTGCGGCGCTAAAGTACCTCTAACATTCAAACATCGCTATATAACTTCCAACGAAATCCGTTCAAGTGAAGAGCTTGCTACCTTGAAGGTGAGCGTGCATTTTCTTCTTTGGTGCTGCCCACTAAGAAGGCCTTCTAAATGATCAGACTCCTTGCTAAAATCTTCATCTCTCAAGCTATAGAGTGGCTATTGACTGTCTAATAAAAGAGCAACAAGTACTACTTTGCGATTGTATAAAGCACAAATTCAACGCAGCATGGGTAAATTATAGACCGGTGCTAATTTTTGAGCAGAAGTGATTTGTTATTGACTGATACTGATTGTGTAATCTGTTGACTATTGAATATCTTGTGCGGAAAATTTGCAACAGCAGTGAAATTTTTTAAAATTTGAGTGAAGTGAAATTTGAATAAAATTTGGGTGAAAAAACGCACTCTTGGCAAATTACTCCAAAAAATAATAGAATGAATTTCTATTAGTGCTTGCTTCGGCTGTGCACTTAGAAGTCCTCTGCATAAGACTTTTTCTAGAAATCATACATTGTAGAAACTGTACTTCCAAGTTGAAGGTTTACAATATCGTTGAAACAAATGTGAATAAAGATAAGCATTCAAAATATTAAAAAACTTGATTTACAAGTACATTGGTTGCCAGCCTAACTGGGTTTAGCGAGCGATATTGCTTACCCTCCAGACCTGCTAAAGGATGATGGCTGATAGCTATGACAGAAAGATACTGAAGAATGAGTGGTGGATGAACAGTGGCCCTAGTGGTGTAGTGGTATCACGCACCACAAGAAAGGGTGAAACGAGGGTTCAACCCCCGTCTAAGGTCGAGTTTTTGCTCACCACCCCAATTCTCTTAGGTGCACGTAAAAAGGAGTTGGAAATGCATGTTATCCCAAGGAGATAGCTTTAGCGTTGAATAATGAAGATCCTTTGGATAATTGGGCGCTCTTTCTACTAGAATTACCCTTATAGAATTTCCTTCGATAAAAATATATGTTTTCATGACTATGAAGCATCCTCAAAAACAAAGTTTTACTATACGCCAACAAACACGCCCAAAAGTTCAAAAAAACGAGCTAATTACACCGAAAGCAAAACTTTACCTTTTTTTCCTCAGTGAATCATGCTATGTTAGATTTTTTCTAAAAAAAGTTCAATACTGAAATCAAATTTTTTTAAGCTATCGAGTAACAACAAAAACTTAGACGAAAAAAAGAGAAAACAGTCAGTAACAGTTGGAGATGAGTTACCTTTTGCAAGAACGTGTTTTTCTTATGGACATGGGGAAATTTTTGGTACGTGATTGCTCTTTCTTCTGAAATCGTCTCTGTAAATATTTTTTTCTGCCCTTAATATATAAACACTACTACTGTCTGCTGTTCAATCATTTCGTACCGGCATTAACGCTGTGTTTGAAGTTCGAGTCCCTAATGAGAGATCAATTATGTAACAACTTCAACTTTCTCATCCTTCTTCCGCAATTCTATGTTTGCAATTTCTTCCTTTGTATCGAAAACATAATTGTAAATTATCCAAAGAAAATGTGATTTGTCAAATTAAGCGCTCATTACTGCCGCTAATGTCTTTCATTCTTAAGGTAGACAATATGGGGAGTGTGAGTGTACTGATAATATCATTTGTGGTCTCCCTATGGTCGTCTGAAGCCTACAATGCTCAATGCTCTGAAATTTGCCGAATACCAGGATTAGTTTATGAGTGCTGTCAGTGCATCGGATGCCATCAAGGTATTGTATGCGAAATGATGTTGACATCAAGAATAGCATTCATGATAGATTATATAGAAAGTTCTGTCGCCTTATTTAAAAAATTTGATTCATACACATGTATTTTATGCGGAATTTAACTTATCAGAAAGTTTGTTTTCTTGCGCATCGAACGATGTATCATTCGCCTAGACAGCCATCAAAATCGATCTGTTCAAGGAAGATCTGAGGCCTATCGACAAATCTGCAAAGCTTATGGTGATAAAGTTTGCGATATTCGTACACCTCGTTCAAGACAGCTTTACTCTGTCAAATGTGTGGCTGAATTGTCTTGATGTAGGAAGACACTACTTCGAATGAAAATCTGTCCTTTGTATGAATTAAATTTGTGTACAAGTGAATTTTTCCATGCATTTTGTAAGTACGACGGAACTGGTTTTACAACCTATTACATCCAGCTAACGATTTTCATCGAATGTCGGTAGCTCATAGTACGAGCAACTATATTGAATATGCCGCTCCAATTAACTTCTTTAATTAATAGTTGTTAACTATGATGATAATATTTATTGAATGAGAAGTGCAGCAATAAATGCTTCACGTAAAAAGTTTACGATGAAGTCAAAAAATTGTGAACATTTGGCATTCTGGATTTCGGTATCCGAAAGAGTTGATTTTTGAAATGCGCTACTTAGAAGTGCTAGTGTAAGCCAGCCATTTCTAGGCTATGAAACCCAAAACAAATTCACTAATCGCGCTCGTTAAGTGGAATAAGTATTGCTATTATAGTTGATTTTATAGGAATGCGATTTGGAAAGCGATCCGCTCCTTACACAGCGAGAGAACAGACGCTTAACTCAGGTAAGACGAACAACTCAAGCAAGTATGCTAGAGAAGTGCACAGACTTTCTCATTAGTCGCAAATAAGCAAACTTTTACCACAGTCAAAAAGAAAGAATGAGAATTACTGGTACACTAGCAATGATGCAGTACCAACGGCTGATTCAATTCAGTGAAAAGCGCGACATTTATCAGTTAAATCATGAATGTGCCTTTTGCATTTATGCAGATATTCTCACGAACGAGTCTTTCTGTCCATTTGCGAAGTGTTAATTATATCCAAGCCAACATAAAAAGCTTTGAATTCTTGCAGAAATTTCCAGATTTTTTTATGAATTCAGTAGTAGGACCCATCTCTGTCCTGGTAACGACTCAAAAAACACCAATCCGGCTCTGAAACTCCTAGAAAAGAAATTTTATCTCAGTAAAAAATTACCATCTGAGTGAAAGGTGGTCCTGAAGAAAATTTTTTTTTGAATTTCATAAATGTGACTCATATACGTGTATGATTTGTGTATGTTGGAGCCGTAGCGTTTTTCTGATTACAGATTTCGTAGTCGTGTTCATACTTTCATGTGCCTTTCTTTTCAGATCAAGGGTCAATGAAATACCTAGCCATGCGACACAGAAGACCAGTCATCAGATCAATCTTATATTAACACGTAGCTGCATCTTCATTAATTAATCAGATTTGTCGCATGTTGGCAGTCATAATGAAGATGTTAGTAATAATGGATCTTGTCTGTCTGTCTTTCTGTTCGAAATCCACCAATGTGCGATAATACAATAAGGAGCGGCAACGTTTCACTATAGGAATCTTCTCGGGCTATGTTTGGCCTGAGATTGAAGTTTTATCTGAAAATGTTTCTTGATGATAGGAGAACACGACTTAAGCGTCTTTGCCATCTTTAGAGACTTACTGATACAAGTCGACTGTACCTAACCGTTCATTTGACTTTTCATTTTCGACCACCAATTTCGTTTGCCTTCAAAGGCGCTAGAGCTGAAGCCGAGTATGTCTCCTCAAAATATAGGGGTACCTTATCAATAGAGAAGGGTATTGATTATTCATACCCATGTCAAATACGTGTCAGTTCACGCTTCCTTCAGAGTTATACCGGTTCCAATCTAAAGAACTGCTCTTGATACGATTTCCGATCTTTGACATGTATGAGAAATGAGTTCTGCATGAAAGGAATTGCATCTTGCTACGGAACATTATTTCTTTGGTGTTACTGTATAACATGAAGTCTAGTTTAACGCTGAGTGATTCGAGCGACTATTAAGGTTCAAGGTGTAAAGGTTTGAGGTGTAAGAATTCAATATGTCTCTAGACATGCCCAGGGTCATACCGCACCCGAAGGGAGAGAAGTTTTAGCAGGCACGAAACGTGGTATTGGACCAGCTTGTAGAGGGGCTCATCAGAAAACAATCGTTTTACCAAGCGAAATTCTTTTTGTAACTCGCTTCTAGCGGTGGTAATGAACTTTCAAATATACCATTGATGTGCAAAACCTTCGCTTCATGCGGGGCTCTGAACCCACATTTCACTCTACCCGGGAGCTTGTGCTCTAACCCGTTGGACTACTGACGCCCAATTTTCGCACCACGCTTTCTACCCTACAACGCGTTTACCTGCCAGTCGCCAGCCGTCAACGGCCTGACCCGGTTAATTGGTATCAACATTGAACCCAGTCACGCTAACAGATACTGGTTATTGATGATCAAATGAAATTCTTCTTGTTCAATCGCTTCTAACGGTGGTAATGAACTTTCAAGTATACTCACTGATGTAGAGTGATGTGCAAAACTTCAATTATTTTGATTTTTTGAAGACGACAGTTAATCTATCGCAGAGCGCAATTTACAATAAGCGTACAATTTTCGATCTTCAACGAGGGTTTTTTTCCATTTTGGAAGTTAAGCCTTAGAATTTTGTGTAACTCTCATATTCCATGATTTTGTCTACATGGTCATGTGTTTTCGTGCATATATGGCATTTCTGTACGCTAAAAACTTTGAGAGTGAATTTAGTCTTCTTCTCCGCCTTACAACGTTCTATGATAACCTTTCAGAAAACCAATTACAGAATCAAAATTTCTCGAAATTTGGGCTATCGAAGGACTAGTATGAGTTAATCGGAGAGCCTTATACAAGCCTCAGCCGAGAAAATAAAGCATACTAGCCGCTTCTTTTATAGACCCGCTCAAAATGATATAATCTGAGTCTATAGGAAAAAGCGGTCGATAGAAGAGGTATGGTTCATTATAACAGCTACGTGCTCGACTGCCGGTCACCACAATGTCAGGAAAGTACACCATGTCATTTGGGGTGTTTTTTATACTCGGGGTCGATTCCTTTGAAGAGGATTGCTTATCAACAGGGGATCGGCTGAACCGAGAAAGGGTGGTACTGATCAGTCCCAATAGGGCGAAACATGCGCCTGTATACTACTAGACTAAACAGCTCAAAACATGCTATATCCTTATCAAAGCATACTGAACGTGAAACAAATTTTATTTTCATTGCTATAGCGAAATAAGGAGGTTTTTTCAAAAATCAAATATATTGCTAATATCGCATAGATTTAAGCTATCGTATAATTAGGGAGTGTCTAACAGAGGAGTTTCCCCAGCGAAGAAGGTCGTCAAACAATCATGTACCTTAACTAAAACACGTCGGTCCTCAGGGGTTCAACTGTAAGATGTCTTGTTCAATGAACCATATAAAGGGATATAATCGACAGAGAAGCTTTCATTGTTAATGGCAAGTAGTCTTGTAAATTGCTTGAAAACATTGGACACACTGCAAGCAAGAATTGCAAGGGAGCTGACGAAAATAAGACGACTATATTCATCTCTCATAAAAGGAAAACACTTTTGCTCCTAATGCTAAAGACATCCTTGATAGATGTAAAAAGCAAATTCGCAGTAGAGCACCTAATAAAAGGCGAGGCTAATTTCGCGGCGATAAGCAAAACTGGACATTGACTTGGGACACCTATCAACCATTCGTGCAACACCAAAAACTGTGTGATCTGCCCTAACGGAAATGAGGGGGATTGTATGAGATCGGGTACAATTTACTGGGTAGCATGTAAGACATGCGGGGAAGATTATATATTCAAAACAGGTAGACCACCTTTCATCCGCATAAAAGAACATCTAAATAGCAAATCTGAAATAGATGAAACCAGCACTTTAATCTTACATAGGGCACAAAAAACACAACAAATGTGACTGCCCCGATCCTAGCGCAGTTATCAAAAACATCCACGTGCAAAACTCTTGAGGCATTTCGGATAAACGCCCAAAGCCCCTAAACGAATTGGAAGGAAAAATGCGCTGCCATCACACGCAACCTCGCGCCCTTTCTGTTTGATCTTTTAACCTGACCTAGGCAGTATATAAGTAAGATCTTCCGAACCCTTGAATAGACTAATGTACATACGCCCAGGCTCTAGAGAAGGGGGGTCGTCGAAACGTCAGCCGACTTACTACGACTACTTTACCAACTTCGCGTCAGCCAATCAAGATTAGTTTTCTCGCTTCTCATATAGCAATTAATTATGCCGATGTTTATAAAAAGTCAAACTGTTGATTTCTCAACCGTTCGTTTGGAGTTCCATAATGGGTGAACTACAGAGAATTTCAGCAGCGCACCGGTCTACCAAGTAATCAAGAAGATTCCGAGTGCACCGGCACCATGCATAGTCATTGCACCTAATGTATATCCCTTTGCGGACACTGTGGTAAGTAGTTCTATATTTTGAGATGTATCACAAATCTTCTACACTGTTCATATAACATTTTCAGTGGCGTTAAGTCGTTTAATCTCGAAATTATAGGAAAGCAGCTGAGGTCCACCCAGAAAAGTCAACATGATGTTGATTACTTGGAATTCAAAAGTCAGGCAAGCAATGTACCTCCAAATAAATCTATTATATTGTTGAGACAATATCTGGTAGAGGCCATATTTTTAAGTGAAATAATTGATTTATGTCAGAAGTCATTGAGTGATATGAGTAGGGTTCTCTTCACATATCAAATCACATCATTTCCATCTTCAAACTAACTTTAGTAAAATAATCGACATTACTCATAATAGCTTTTTCTGGTTGTTGGGATAGTTGTTTGATAGGGTACCGAGACGGATGCAAACAGCTAGTTTCATCCGAGTAGGAAAGCAAATTATTAGAAAATACTTCCATAAGTTGTATAAGTTCTCCGATCTCTTAATCAAATCCTAAGGATTAGGAAAGGGCAGAAAGAGAACACTGCAAATAAATAAGATGCATGAGCACGTTGAAATTAAAAGTTAATGAATGAACATTCCTTTAACCTCGACATTACCAATCATATAGCAAACCACCTAACGGAGTTTTGCTATGTTTTCGGAAATTACATGATAACATAGGTAACGCAGATGGTCCTCGACCTTAGAGAGCAAAAGGTACAGCGGAGGTTCGAGGACCTTAGGCAGAAAAATGGTCCAAGTGGCGAGGGCGGCACCCAGCTGCCACCAACCTCAGCAGGCAGTTCGATCGACGGGCATCATCCGAACGACCGTCTGACCTCACCCGGACCACCTCACCTCAGTTCATTGTCGACTCATTATTGCTCTCTCCACATAGTGTCGTTATCATGTAACTAATTGCTATCATAAGGTTGAGTTCATACAACTGTCAGATGAACTCAATAGAATTGTGAGCGGAACATATCACTAACGTGGCGGAGCAAACTCACTCAGGCTATGCTCGACCCACCACCGCGGTTAAGGGATTCCGCCCATATATAATCAGTAGCGACCCCACTGCTAACTTTATATACTCACCCACTGGATCCCGCCGCCGGTGCTTCTACTTGAGGGCGAACATAGCAACCCCAAACGGGCACCGCCGCCTAGTGATGCTCCGTTAATAACAACATTCATTGCATCGTCACCACGACGATACATCTCATCAATCACATTCACTCATTCATATCACCGTCACAAGACGAAACATCGCATTCACTGACATATGTTCACATAACGATATGTCGCAATCGTATATAGATTGTCCTTATGTTATTATTACAGTAATGTACGTATATTATAGGTTGTTTGGTGGTAGCACTTCATTGTTTGGTTCTACCACATTGTTTGGTACAACGCCATAGTTTGGTATAACCCATATAGAGGATTTGAACGTTGTGCTCTTGTCGGTTACAAGAGACAGGTTGGCAGAAGACACGGTCACACAGACTAAAGTTCAGCCCGTAGCAACTCGGAAGTGCAATTAGCCACTTCAAAGGGCAAAAGTCGCCGCAACCCGGAAGTTCGACGCGTGCAGCACAAAGGTCAATGCGCCGCTAAGGACAATCGAACAATATTCAGCCATCGATGGGTCACTGCCTGAGAGAAATCCAGGGACCACACAGCAAAAACCACTGAACCTCCACTACACTTCTTTTTAAATATGAAGTATTTGGATGATGTGGCTGACCACTTAATAGCAGTTGAAAAACTTTTCTAGGAAGGGCACTTGATGGAATAGATGATGTTTACGTTGTATGAACAACGTAATTTTTTGAGTACAGGCCATATCGTTACTGCTGGCATATGAGATCACTGTCCATTGCCATTTTAAGGTCACCTAAGCCACACATTTAGCTGCTGAAAGAAAATTTTTCGCTAACCTGGCATTATCCTTTTGCTATCATTCATCTACTACTCCAAACTACGATTTGCGCAGTTCTCCATGTTATTCCTGACAGTTACCTATGGGGTATGCATTAGTACGACTCGCATGATCTGGTGCCGCTCAATGTTCCCAAAAATATCTCAGTTCCAAGGCAACATGGCGAGATATTGATTAATCGCGTTTGTGCTGATGATGATATCAGTCTCGAGTTTCTTCTTGATCCACAAAGCTCGTCTTCTGTTTCGTTTTGCCTCCAAGAGTCTTTATGTGATTTCGAGTGAGCTATAATGATTCTTACCTGATCTATCGTTTCGAATGTTTTCTTAAGACCACAGTTCAAAGTTCAGTATGCCAAGTAGTCATTTTTGAGCCACGCATTTCACGTGGTCTCTTAAAAAGGCCTAACTTGTGGACCCCGATACACGTGTTTAGACCTTGCAGTCTCGACAGTCGGGCATTTACCCTTTCTCGTCTTTTGCCAATCTTGTGTGGGTGCTCCAGTCCCATATTATAAGACGACAATGAGATATGATATATTCAATATACTAGACATGAGCAATCGAGTGCACAACACTCTGTGTTCGGTGATAATACTGGACATGAAGTGTAGAACGTTCAAGGTCGCTATCCTTAGTGTGGGGAATGGAGCGCCCACACAGGGTTGGCAAATGATGAGAAAGTGTAACTGCACGACTGACGAGACTGCAAGGTCGAAACACTTGTATCGGGCTCTATAAATTAGCCCTTCTTAACAGACGACATGAGATGAGTGGCTCAAGAATGATTATTTGGCAGATTCTTATCAGAGTTCTCAAACTATTCCTAAATTAGGTTATGTAACTACGTCACACTCTAAGATCAGACATCTTCACGGGGGACCTCATTTTCCTGTACGCGCTTCTGAACTTCCAAACGGATTTGGGACACCACAACTTAAGCGCGGAACACCTAAATGAAATATGTCACCATAACAGGATAATCAGTGATAGCCATAGGTGGCTAATGATGGCGAATCACTTCAGACCTCTTTGGCTTCCAGAGTGCCTTCAGCCTCTGCTTTTTAGAGCCATTTCTCTTCTACTTCAATGTGATGAGCCATGTTGTGCAGTCCATGAATGGAACCGGAAAAGATTACTTACCCTACAACAGTAAGTGAATGTGGCTGGAGGTTATCAACCTTCCATCCTATAGTGCAAATATAGCGAAATTTGGGAAAGTCGTGAATGAGCCAGTACTAGTACTTTCTGTGACAATCATAATTCTCGCAAACCTACAACTTTGAAGAGTTACAACGTAAATCACAAAGTAGGTTGGGTTAGGTCGGTAAGTCAGCGCAATTGGTTTCTCATGGAGAACAATGTCATTGAATAAAATATCGTATATAGACTAGGCTGGATAAACTATGCTGATTTGATGAGATAAAGAGTGGAATAGATGCTAGCTCTTGGTCTTACTATGTCAATTAATGAGCAAATCAAGTATTTAGAAAAAGCGAGTGTTTTGAGTAACTGCCTCTGATAGCCTTGTGAGCATCACCCATATTTAGGAAAAAAACTCCTTCATTACACAGAACAATCTGATGCAAATTCTACGACCACTATATCGTAATATCTTTATATAAAAAGCTCACCTCTTCCTTCCGCCAAGCCGGTTTGTCAGGTTTTCACTTCTTGAGTAAGGTGTTTGCTTCCTCTCTAGACGCTGTCTAGGTACTCGTTCAGTTGGTCTTAAACTATCGTCGCCTGTAAATGAACTCATTCATCTTTGCTAACACATTTATTTGATTCACCCTGAAAAGGTCTGTGGACGGGTTCTTTTACCCACTTGGAAAGTGGAGCTCAGTGGCTAAGTCATTATGATTATTTTTAAATTCCTTAACAAATCTGTCAAAACCTGAACATCGAAACTTCGCTGTTTTAGAAGGAACAGGAAGGATTGGAGAGTATAAAACAAGAGTTTGAAGATTGTGGACTTATGAAGTAATTTTCACATAGCTCGGTATGGCTTTATGATTATTGAGGAATGCTCCTACCTCCTTGCTACAATGCATTGCTTAATGTAGGGTGGGGTCACTGACGATGAGACCAAAACCTCCGAAACACCGGTATAGCAAACCTCCCAACGGAGTTTTGCTATCTTTCCGGGAATTACATGATAATTTAGGCAGCGCAAATGGTCTACGACCTTAGAGAGCAAGTGGTATCGCAGAGGCTCGAGGACCTTAGACAGAAATGGTCCAAGTGACAAGGGCGGCACCCAGCTGCCACCAACCTCAACAGTCAGTTCGATCGCGGGTCATCATCCGTACGGTCGTCTGACATCACCCGGACCACCTCACCTCAGTACATTGTCGATCCATTATTGCTCTCTCTACACAACCTCGTTGTCTTGTAACTAATTACTTTCATAAGGTTGCATTCATACAACTCAGATGAATTCAATAGATTTGTGAGCGGAACATAGTACTTCCGTGGCGGAGCAAACTCTTTTTGGCTATGCTCGACCCATCACCGCGGTTTAGGGATTCTGCCATATCTAATCACTAGCGACCCCACTGCTAACACTATATACTCACCCACTGGATCCCGCCGTCGGTGTTCTACTTGGGGGCGAACATAGCATTCCCAAATGGGCTCCGCCGCTTAGTCATGCTTCGACAATTACGAAACATCGTCAATTACAATAACATCGTCAATTACAATAACATTGTCACTTGTCATAACAATGTCAAATGCAATAACAATGTCATATGCAATAACATGATCACTTACGATAACATCATCACTACGATGACATCATCACTACATAACACCGTCAGCTACAATAACACCACTTGCCATAACACTGTCCTCGATACTCCTCATCAGTCGGTCACCCATATTGACTTACGCATATGTTCGCATAACGATATGTCGTGATCATATATATATATTATTATATCTCATTTTAGTAATGCATGTATATTATAGGTTTGTTTGGTTCTACCACATTGTTTGGTACCACGCCATTGTTTGGTTCCATCCTATTGTTTGTTATAACCCGTATAAACCACTGAACCTTCACTATACATTACAAATCCACTGAACCACCACATAAATATAGTACATCGGCTACAAACCTTTGCTACAACCGGTGTATGGCCCTAGCGTACCAACCTTGTTTAGGCTTTAAGTATTCTTTTTTTGGAATTATTTCGAATGTTTATGCGAGGTTTTTGAAAACGGTCGGTGTTATGGATCAATACTGAAGAATAGTTTTTTTAGACTCTAATGACCCGTCTCCACAGTGTTTTTTTCACTGAGCGGATCCCAGTACTCCAAAAATTCAACTCATTTTTTCGTCTTCTTCTTAAAAGCCGTAGAGCACTGGTTGAGCGAGTTTCTTTGCGCTTTGAGATGAAAATAGCCCGGCTGTGGCCCTCCACAAGATGCTGTTTCTGACTGCGGGATAGGATCGGGAATGGAAACGACTCCACGCAAGCCGCAATGTGCATCACAACCACTCCACAACGCCATCCCCCGAAGAATAGTTAAACACAGCTGTATCCACTACTCACTGAGTTTTTACTTTTCATTTACCAACACTTGCGTTAACGGAAAGATTTTCATGCTATACTGGCAGCTACCTTTCTTCTTCCTCTCTGTGGCTGCGGCATGTGACGCGTCATGATCATGTTTTACATATGCCCAGATTTTCACACCTTTTCTTTACATGCTGCCTTACCTAATTTCGAACACACCATAGTTGTAGCTATTTTACTAGCACTTAAAAACTTTCGAATGAGCATTGTGACTTAAAACACACTACATCCCAAAGTAGAACACCTTGAACGACAAAGCACCACACTTTGCAGTGGTTTCCGATGCGCTCTAACGAAATCTCATAGGGTATTTGTTATGAGACGAAAAGAAGATGAGTCTGACAATAAACACACCCCATTAATCAGAACACTAAAGGCTCCTAAGCATCAGAAGAATAAAGCCTTTAACACTAGAAAGGATGGGTTCTCTACTTGATAAATCTTGTATAATAGGGCTATCATATCTCATGAAGTTCAGCACATCAAAGGTAAATCTACACTTTCTTGTTTTTCACTAAATTGAATTATTAGCAGGGCTAGGTTGCTGAGGGACAAAGCGAAGATCCACTAGCCATCTTTCTCATGATCAGTGCTGATGCTATCCGCATGTGGCTCCCTTCAATCATTTAGTTGATGTGACTTATTAGCAACCTACTATCTTCGAAGCAGTAAAATTCTAGCGCCTATTTGCTAAACGTTTTGAGACTGGATCGCGTAATTGTCTGATTCAGTTCTCTTTGACTTTGATGGTTCTTACCTGAGATGTACTGCCGGACTACGAATCTTTCACGTTTCCACGACTTAGAAGGCGACATTTCAAATTGGACGACTGAGTGAGAAACCTATGAGTAATTGAAACAGCCAAAAAGTCTTCACTAGTGATGTTTGATATAAATAATTGCATTCTGTCGTTGGAATGTTGGGACATGTTTTTCTACAATAGGAAACACTAGACCAGATAAAAAAGCTGGTTTTTGGAAGACATCATTTCCCTATTTCATCAGTAAGATGATCACTTCCTTATGTTATAGTTCCTATGCTATGACTTAGTGTTTCGGCAGACGAAATCACTCACAATGAAATAAAGTGGAGGTTCGCCACTTAGACATATTCACTGAAGTTCTTAAATTTACTCTGCTCACAAAAATAGCTCCTAGAGATCTAAATCTTGCAGGAATGCTTCAGAGTTTGAGTACACCTGTCGAAACCCGTAAAATGGGAGATTTACTGAATTCACTGTAACAAAATACTAGAAATATTGCAATTTGCGAAGCGATAAAGTGGTCTACTGAATACTGTGATGAAGAAAATATCCATTTGTGTTTGATTTCAGACAGTCTGCCTTTTAGCTACCAAATTTTTTTCAGTTCTATTCTCGTATGAAAACTCAATTGAAATTTGTCGGAAAACTAACCACTAAAGGAAGCAAAAACTTAGACGCGTGTTTTACGAAGAATTGATGGGCATAAAGTAGGGAAATTTTAGCATGATACCATGCTATCATATTTATATTCACCCATGCACTGGTTACTTCCATGCTTTATTTTTTATAAGTCAGCAAGTGCGGCTAATTACGAGGACAAACTTTTTTTTTTTGAAAACTGCAAAATCGCGGTTCTTTGCGAACTAATCCCAGTTGCATCGGAACCTTGTAACAGTGCACATGGATGGAACGTCGCCTTTCAGGACACAATTACCTGAAAGACATCACAAGACTTGGGAGTTAGAGTGCCCATGACCGTCCTACACGTTGTTGCTGACCGGGCGATCGCAACATGTTGCACGCGCAGGTGTTGCACGACATCGGACGCACCTCAGATGGAGTAACGAGCTGTCACACAGAGTATCACACGTGAGTTTGAATTTCTACGCTATCACAGCTGTTTATGCATAGTTGAAGTCGAACGTACACACAGACTTGTGTATATTTTCACACACGTAAGTGCATGAATGATATAGCACTCTTTCATAAGCGCACATTTATACACTGCTCAATAGATGTCGCATAACCTACTTAGATCTAATACCAGATTCGCGACAATGAGGCAAATACGTACTTCCAAGAAGAACTTTGACGCTATACTGATAAGTAAACAAAAGGTATTTTAACGTGACAAGTGCATAGTATTCCTACCTGGTGAGCATGAAAAACTCACACAAAGCAGTGATTGTACGGAAACAACTTGTTTCTAATGCAATTACGTGATTTTAGGCTTCTCTGTCAGAGTCATGGAGATATTTAACTGACTAGATTGTTATCAAAAAGACCATTCCAAGCTTTGTCAAGTCGTAGTATGCAATTTCGCGCTGTCTGTTGCGACGACAATTCAAGCACAGTTCAAAAGTTCTGCTGGGTGCCCCTCATACTTCACGACCTGGTGAAAAGGTCAACTTGTAATTCCTGTGCATAACTCGACGCAGGTAAGGAATATTGGTTAGATACGGAATGGATATGGAATATAGGTACCACTGCTATATAGCGTTTAAATGAAAGGAATTCTTACCTTAAACATATGCTTCCCATAACTGTCAGAGTAACTGCGTTCAATGTCAATATCGACCCTCGGGCCATAAGGTTGACGGCTGGCTGCTGACAGATTGATGCGTTCTATCGTGAAGTGGTGACAAAACAAGCTTCGGTAGTGCATCGGGACAGATCACGTGCTTCAGGATAGGGTGAGATGTGTGTTCATATCCAACTTGGCGCTAAACTTCTGCACATCATTTAACACCATTGAACACCAGTCCCGTCGACGCCAAAGTTTTGCACAATACTCAGCACTATTAAATGGGAAATAGTTTTCGGGCCTCTTAGTGACAGACGTGCTTAGGTTTATATCAACTCCTTTTTCTACATACAAAATCTATCCCATAAAGTGACCTGCTGAGTACTGTGTTAAAATACTCCTTTTGTGCTTAATTCCTGCCACTCTGTCTTTTGGATACCATATTTTTCGATCCTCTTCCCATACGAACGGTAAACTGAGATTTGTCAAAAACAACACTACAAAAAAAGTGACATGCTCTGTATTGGCTGCCTCCATTCAGGATAAATTGGAGAGAAAAGTTTTAAAGAAACGCGTAAAAGACTACTGCAGTACTTAAAATTTACGTGTATGTTTTACGGAGAACTGAGGGACATAAAGTAGGCAAATTTCAACAGTTCACAACATTCATCTCAACATATGACGGCGAAAAAACTACGTTTTCCGATTTAATTGGTATTATATCGATGAAGGAAGTGGAAGAGGAAGCACTAAACAGGGGGTGGAGGATAAGACTACACAAAACTGTGTGGGCTTTATAAGGGGGACTTATTTTCAACAGTTGCGGGTCACATGTGTTCTTGATGTTGCGAGCTGCTTCTTCTTTATCAACCCATTTTGAACTCACGGTTTGAAAGCGAAATCAGGTTCTTCATACTGATAGGTAACAATTGAAAAACCAGTTTCATTCATTGGACAGGAATATTTCTTAGGAGTGTTAGAAATCATTCGAAAGCTGAGACTCAAGGCGTCAGCCCCACGTCACCGCTTTTTTAAAACAACCTTTTATAACGCTGTAAACTCTACACAGAACCATGTATCAGACGCGAACATTTTCGCTTTGCAGAGCTCTTTCTTTGAACTGTTAGCAGCCATTCGATAGCGTATTTGAAATCAGTTCCAACGCTATGCTTATATCCTGAAAAGACCATTTCTCTTAAGCGCAGCAGCTAAAATAAGTTGGATTCCCATCTGCGACCAATGGCTTCATTGGCCAACTCACTTATGGGTCTGTGAGGCTTCCACGTGATGCGCTGACGCGATACATATTTACGTGTCATATGCCCAAAAAAACCGGTGGAGATCGCTTCTCGGACGTGGTTGTCAGCCAGGCGCACGAGGGCTGGCTGATGCTGCTATTGATCGCAGATTTGAATCTACCTTATCTTACCTCATGCTTTCCAGAGAAATGGTTTTTTTCAGGATATAAGCACGGCGTTAGAATCAAATTCGACTACGCCATCGAATGATTGCTAATAGTCCAAAGATAAAGCTGTGTCTAGCGAGAAATATGCGTGTCTGAAGCCAAGAAATCTCTCCCACTAGGAACGTGATAAAAAGTCTTTTCGAGAGCCGGCGGCATGGGGCTGTATCCATGTGCTTCAGCTTTCGAATGATCGCTAACACTTCTATGAAAAGTTGCTCTCCAACGAATAAAATCGGTTTTTCGTTTGCCCCTCCTAATGAAAAAAACCGAATTTACTTTTGTACAAACCAACATCCCTTCCACAGCCTAAAATAAATATGCAATACCAGCAATTTAGACATCATTAGCAACCAAACAATGAGCGAGAAATGCGTTTGCAATGTCGTTCAAAATATGCACATTTATTCAAGTTTACGTCCGACTATGGAACGGTGCATTTCATCATCGCATAAACCACGATGACTTCTCAACATCCCGTAATTTGTGATAGAAGAAACGTCCATAACGATATAAGTTGCTGAAACAATGCCACTGTTTCCTCTGAAACAAACATTTTCGAAGAAAAAAGCAAGATTCTTACGAAGAAGTCGTACATTAAACTGTCACTGAACATTTCTGTGCTATATACTTACATTGACTCATATTCCTAATACTTTTTGTTTCGTTTTTAAGCCAACAAAGGCGACTAATCTTAGGAGTAAATCTGCTCTCTCAATAATGTAAAATCGGGACTCATTATAAAGCAGCACCAGTCACGGCCTCCACTCCTGCTCTTCGCGTTGCCTTCCCGCACATATTTAACGGGAAGTCGGTACAAAATTCTGCGTTGATATGGATGAGGCTCGGACGTCGGTGCTGCGGCATCCTCCACAGCAACGTGCGCAGCCCGAACCCCACGACCACTAGACCCTCACTTGGAGAAATGAGGAGCTATGGCGTCGTATATCGCGCGAGTTTATTATTCTGCGTTTTCACATGTATAATATAGTCAAAACAAGAAAACGCACTAACGTGTATGCACATTCACATACACAAGCGCATGTAAAATATATACTCTCTCTAAAAGCATTCATTTACGCTGTGCCGTATCAGTGTCGCGTAGTCTACTTAGGTTCTATACCAAATTCGAAGTAATGTTACATATACGTACGTCCAAAAAGAAGTTTGACGTTTTCTGATGAGCAATAAGATTTTTCAACGTGAAAAATGAATATTAGCTATCCCTGTAAGCTTTCTGCTGTGCCCTCAATTAGAACAGTCAATGAAAGGCTCATACAAAGCAGTAATCATATGAAAACAACTTGTTTCTAATGCAGTTTTGTGATTCTGGGATTTTCTGGCAGAGTCCTGGTAATCAGCAAATTAGATTTCAATCAACAGGACCATTCCACGCTTTGTGAGGGGATAATATGCCTCTTTCAATTTATTGGCTGTAAGAGGACGTGGCTAAAGAAAAGGAAAGATCCAGGTATTACTGGTGGATGAATTTCTCCATTGCCTTTTTGCAAGCAGTAAGTGTCTCATCAGGGTGTCGAAGTGCAATCATCTTGTCTTGTAATTAGTGAAGCTTCGCTGGGCCTTGCGTATGCTCTTTCCAGCTTCTGAAGGTTCTGCCATGATTGATGCTCGTCTCTCTTTGAGGCCGTCTTGTATCGATTCTTTGATGCAACTTTCGGACTTACACCTGATATTACGGATTTCCTACCGATGCCCGAGAGAAAAATAAGTCCCTTTTCATTCTAGACTTATTACGGAAATCAATTCGTCAGTCCATATTAGTATTGATATGTACTGTAATACTTTCGAATAAGCAGTGATCAACGGTAGGAGCTGCTACGTCTTTTTTCTTATTTCTTCGTAGTCAATAAACGGCGATTTTTTGTGGCGAGAGCTAAAGTGCTTCTCCATATTCCTAGTGTTTTTACTGCTTTTTTCGCAGTGTTGTGATATTTCATATACACCTAAGAGAATTGAGTGGTGATCAGGACTACGATCTCAGACGGGAGTCGAACCCGTATTTCATCCATGTCCTCCTCAGGA